>JAVFBZ010014787.1:0-30150 GCA_032466195.1 Katharina tunicata | reverse complement strand
TTTGTTTGATTGGAGTATTTAAAGTTATTTCACTCACATGACGCGGTGCTAGCTAAATGGATGAAGCAAACCACTCTAAACGATACTGGTTACACATAAGACACAATACATTTACAGACGAAACAGGACACTAAACAAATCGGATCCTGGCGGCCCTTTATACTCAGCGAATACGTGAGAACAGGAAGCCGCGCCCAATTACCACTTCAAAATAATTAACAAATTAATAAGTAACACATACCCAAATTCCCAAATACACACAATGGTTTCCGTTCTTGAAGGAATCACCGGCAACTGAAATACTCTTGAGTACAATGTTAAACACCAATCAAATAACAAAAATCATTTTCGTGAGCGTAAAGAGTCAAACAGACACGCGGCGTCGACAATGGCCATAGAAAAAAAAAATATAATCAACTATGGATTGCAGAGAGTAATTCTCTCTTGAAAGTTTATCTCAGACTTTTAGTCTGTGTCAGATATGTAATCATCTTTCACCGGAGTATGTACTGGCTATTATAAAACGGTTTGATTCACTTACGATAATTTTGTTTTTTTCCAAATAGGTTACATTAAATCACTCCAGTGAGTTGTGTTTTTTTTAAAAATAAGGAATAGTATTATAACAGCTCGAAATACTCATGATGAATGCTTATCATGAAAAATACAATGTTGTGTGCGATCATGAGTAAATAAATACCAATAAATGTGTTTCTTGCTTTCTTTACTAATTATCTGAGTGGTTTCATATTGATTAATTGACTGATTGATTAGTGTTTTACGCCAGTCTGATTTATTCAGTGTTATAACACTACAGTGCTGGAATATTTAATATGCGGGACAACAGTAGGCCTATCGTTTTCAAAACGCCCCCAAGATTGTCTACAAGTAAACGTCATATGTATACGCTGACCTTTGATTTACATATTACAGTAGACAATCCTGTCAGTGTAACAGACAAACCTGTAAGCGAAAACCTGGACACATGTAACGAACAGGAAGTTACTTTGATCAGATGTAAAGTAATAAGGCCTTCCTGTGACATTTTTTATGGTTTTGTTTGTGTTTTGTATTAAGTTAATCAATTAAATTCAGAGTAGCGAAGAAAAAGACCCCAACTCAAATTTGTATCTTTTGTGAGCGGTAAGAGTCAAACATGGCTAACTTTCTAGTTAATCACATATGTGCTCCAATACACTGACCTTTCAACCTTGACCTTTCACCTACACATATCAGCAGACTGCTGTCTGTGTAAACCTCGATAAGTGTTTAAGAATTGAAAGCTTTTTACGAAAGGTCTTGTCCTTGAAACCGTTGGTCGATATTGATCAGACATAAGGCTATTTAGGTCTGACAGTCGTTTATTAACCGCGATATATCAGTTTTCGTTTCGTCTTTAAATGCTACCAAGTTCAAGTCCCAATTAAGCAACATAGCGTTTTATTTTTGAGGCCATTTTTTCATATTTGATATATGCGACTCAAAAGTCAAAAAGGGATTCTAGACGATAAAATACGAACTTTCCTAAACTTAAAATATTTAATTTCTACCGAAATGTTTAACTCTAAACTATATATTTTTCAAAAAGCTAAAACGAGTCTTTGTAAGAACGGCGACACGCCGCATAACGGAGATATCGTTCCTAATTACGCTTAAGTAAAACTGCACGAATCGTCTGAATTTAACGACATACAAAACATTTTAAAACGTTATGCTATTGTTTAAAACAAAATATACGTGTCATGTCATTTGAAAATGATTTATGTAAAGTAAAATGTAACTGCAAAATGAATGAAATATAGCATTTCAAGACTTGCAGAATTCAAATCACGCATTTACACTTATACAAGGTTGTGGTTCTCAGGTTAATTCCATCCTGGGTCCATGGCATTAAAGCTTAAGAACAACCCCTTAAAACTCTCCGCAGTAGACTGTCGGGGAGGTTTTATACACAACACCATTTAAAAGTGCTGCAGCTTAAAAAGTAGGTGGATAATCTATATTTGTATTGTACAATTTGCAAAGCTCAATTGTCCATTTTTCTTTCAAGTGAATTTTTTCGTACACTTTCTCAATGGGTGAATTCTACATAAATAGTAGAGTTTATTTTAGAGAAACCCCTGTAAATCAAACCTATTTACTGCACAAGTTTGTTCATATGATGTAAGTATATTTTCCACTGAATTTAGTTAACGCAGATCGCGCAACTAAAACAAATAGCAATAGTGTATAAACGATATAACAGTTCTGTCCTTCTGTAAATAAAGTGTAGGCAGTCGGTGATTGGTTGAAATTTGGCGAGCAGGTTTGCAGTGGGTTTTTTTATGCACTACGAGTCCATTTGGGGTTGCAGATTCACCACGTGATGCGTTTCAATCAATTAATGATCGGAAAATGTGACATAATTATTTAGTAATACGATAATATATATTTATATTTTGCACTGTCAGGCTGTACTTTATGTAAATACTTTGTGTAAATGACAAGGAAATCCCTCCAAACTGTATGTTTCTGAAAGACATGTTTTTTACATAAATATAATCAAAGTGTTAATGTTCACTTTATAAACTAACAGCGTACTTGTTACTTGTTAAATAAAGCTTAGTAATAATAATAATAAATCAAGTCTAATCAAGAGTCTTGTTAACAAAACAGAGAGAGAGGAGATAGCGGAGAGAACGAGCTATTAAAGGGAGATAACCCCAGTAGTACTACATGCCAAATCTGGGAAATGTAAACATTAATACAGTTTAATATTCTGTTTCAGACCTATTGACCTATTTGTTTGCTTTTGAAATCCATACTTGTCGCTGCCCTCTTTAAACCCGCGGGAAATAAATAAAATAAAAAACGAAGTGTGCTGTGATATCAATTTATTTTTCCATATAATCCAGTATATTCGACTCTCTGTGAGACTATTGTGTTAAGAACTGTCAGACGCTAATATATAATGCATGTTATCAGTGTCCCTGGGCGCTCTTTGATAACAGTCTCGCGTAGGTACCCTATCGTCTGCTGATTCCATAAATAGATTTGTCTACCTTCCCAAGAACAAAATCGGAGCAAATATAGAGGAGACTTAATGTGGCGACCGATAGGCTGTGTTGTTTATTTTGTTGATTTCTTCAGTTTGAACTACCCTGGCCTTATCTTTGTATCTTTGTAGAGAATATTTTCGTCAATATCTGATAAAACAGAGCAATTTTATAGACTGGTTATCTTTTATTGAACACGTTATTATGTTGTCTGGTGAATGTCGTACTTGGCTGGACTCATTGTCAAACCCTATGAATGAATGGTAAGGTGAGATTCGTGTCTTTGAATTGAAATTAACAAAGCAGACTTGCGTTGTCGTTTAATTAAAATATTTATTAATTGTGCGTGTCGGCTTTTTAATACAATATGTTAATGCAATTATATTGGCAACAAAAATACAACAGATTATTAGCTAAACATCGAGTTTGTACACATCGATGCTTGGGAATTTAATCTTTTGGTTTCTTCTAAAACCATTGTAAAAACCCCCCCCCCAAAAAAAACCCGAGATATTAAAACCGGGTAGATCTATACACACCATAAGATGTAAAAGTTTGTTTTAAATAGTGCAACACTTTCAAGTGTTGTAAGTGACACGAAGACCTTCCGACCACAGAAAATACAGTAAAGAATACAATGCACTTTTTCTTTTAGGAACTATTTTCGACCCGGGAAGCTGTAATGGTGGTCTTATTCCAGATGGTAATCGCCGAGGCGACACGCCTGTTTAAAGGACAGTCACAGGACAAAATATACGATTTTCGAACAGATTTCAATATTTTCCAAGTGAAATTTAAAAGATATAGGCCCGTTTTTAATTTACCATAGTGTTAAAGCCGTTGTGTTTTTAAAAGTCTGACGTCACCATCAATTTTGAAAATAGCCCGTTTTCCCTTATGTTAACTTTGACACAAAACAAAATACGGGAATATATCTTTTAAATTGTAGAAAGAAAATGATGAAATCTGGTCGAAAATCGCTGGTCTAGTTTTTTAACTATGGAGTGCAAAGGATGGACTGCCTATAATTATTTGTATGCGCAGTGCGACTATAATTCCATGTTCGATGATTTTTACCTCCTTTCCATGTTGATTTGTTTTAAAATAACATTTGCATCAGCTAACAGTAACTTACCAGTTGAACACAAAGATTTATAAGACAATAATTATTAAAACCTCTTAAGTCTGAGTCTTATGGTAATATCCTTATCTGTGTAAAAGGGATTTTATATCACTGACGTCGCATAAATTGATAAAATTACCGACGTATGAGCTTATGCTTTTACATTTTTTATGGGAATCCTTTCATTGTCCATGCAAAGTAAACGGAGAAAATGAGTTATGTGTGTAGAGTTTATTTCACGTAAACATTGTATCGACAGCTCAAAGGTTATTTATTTACATGTATGTGCGAGCGTAAAAAGGAAACCAAATTTCCCTAGCTGATAATAAATTAAGTACTTTTGGCTAATGTTCGACTTGTGTGGCCTATTGAATGCTTGGTTAATCCATCGATTGATTGATTGATTGATTGCTGCGTTGTTTTGACTTTGCACATTGGGTTTTTGGAGCACTACTACAGTTGGCCGCTTAGTAGTCCAGCTGTCGAGGGCGGTTATGTGGGAGCTTCCTGTGCCCTGCTGCTCTGTGCTAAGTGGCTTCAGAAGGCCGATTTGTTGTCGTGTCCTTTTTTGTCCGGTATATGTTTGTGGTGTCTGTTGTGTTGCAGGAATCACTTAAGGTGATTGGACTGAAACGCCATCATATGAGTGAAGTAAACTTAAGTTAGGCGTAACATAAATCAATCAATCATCCTAGCTGCCAATCACGTATGCCATACCATCCACTGCAAATACAACATCTTCCTCTGAACTAGAAACATCTTCAGGCTATACGAAAACCTCGAGAACTGATAACGAACTGAAAACTATCTACGGATGGTATAGTTGTAGAGCGGCTGTACAACATCACTTGTAAGAAAATGTCTGACCAGAAATAGGGCTGTTTTAATTTGACTGTCTTTTATTAAACACATTCGATACGTTTTATATCATGTCTGAAGAAGAATGAGACTCGTTAGACACGGCTGCACTGTGCCGAGAAAAGTGTGGTTAGAATGTATTTTGAAATTTTCCAAAAATATTTTCCTTCGTAAGTGAAACTATACCAAAGTCTTCATCCAAAAATATCGTTAATAAAAGACTATTTTCCCCACCAATGAGATAATAGATATCGACGGTGAAAGTCGCAAACCGTGTAAGTCCGAACAGTAACTGTTCGGACTTACACGGTTTGCGACTTTCACCGTCGATATACATGTTTAAACTTAGTCTATAATAATAGTTAACGCATAGTCGCAGTAACCATTTTATGTTGGATAATTGTAACTCGTTTTCCAAACTATTTGATTAAAATGGAGTTTCACCAGAAGGATAATCTCAACAGCTTAACGCACATGACTTTGAAAAGTTCCGATGTATATTGTATATAAGCTTTAAACTAGGTCTATATATTTCGAAGTGGATGGAACTTTCCTTTAATATATCTTTAAATAACGTACCCGAAATTTTTTGTTAAGATTTTTGCGACAGGGCTTACTTAATTTAGTTTTTTTGGACGAGTGTTGAATGTCGTAAGCATCCGACTCGTATGAGTTTAGGGAGCAGAGTACCACGCGAGATATCCTCGTACATTGTATTGGTATTTATTTATATAAACAAGTCTCGAATGCGACACACAGTTGGTGATATATTTCGTAGTCAAGATTACCTTACAATCAACTTCTAGTTAAAACTTTGTACTTAAAAATCAGAGGGAAAACATGTCTCAACGATTTATGAGATCTCGCGTGATCGGATTGGGTGTCTCCTAAACATCAGACATCGCTGTTACGTAATACTCCCCTGGTCACAACAAGAACTAATCAGCGAGTCTAACCTGTTATAAAGGATATCTTAAGAGTAAACTTAAACTAAGTTTACGCAAATGATATTTATTCAGAAGAGATTTTCTCCAATAAATAATATCATTGCTTTTATCGTCTGGGTGTAGGCTCTAATGTGTTAGTCCAAAATGTTGGAACTTCTCGCTCATAAATTTATGTGTGATCTTACGATGGATTTCAGCGAAGAATAAAATCGACAACATTCCGACCTTTTATGAATGTCAAACATTTATTAAAGATGGCTTTTTGGCTTTACACATGGAACAAAGCACATATTTACACTTAGTCCGTTTTGCCGTCATATGAGTGAAATGACCTTGAGAAATGCGTAAAACGCCAATCAATCAAACAAACAAATCAAAGAAAAGGTGAATGAACAAACCGTCGATGCTTTGACATGAATTTACTTTTCTCTACATTCCACCACATTAGGACTCTGTACGACTATTGTGTTAAAGATTATCATACGCTCATATATTATTTGTCTCGTCAGGGTCCGTCAGCTAGCTCTCTTGTGATTATATATAGTATTCATTTGGTTCAATGCAAAGTATGACGGCCGTTTTTAGAACAAGAGTTACCACCCTTACATTTTTTACCCAAGAAAAAAAAAATGAAGCGGTTTATCACTTATTTTGGTTATTATTAATTTGTCATGTAATTTTTGTTTCTATGCCGAGGGGCCCCCAAACCTGAAGTACCCCGGGCCCCCATATCCTTAATCCGGTCTTGTCTGTGACTTTGAATTGCAAGTATCAAATCCGCTTTATTGGCTCATTCTGTCACATCTATAATTCATGTATCATATTAGTGAAATAATGGTCAGTGAGATTCAAACTTCTAGGCCTAACGAAGCAAATCCACAGCTCTTCATAGAAAGGGCAGATAATACGACCAGTACGGGATTGGATCTTTCTGATTTCGCTCTTCAGTTTAGGGCGGCGACAGACGAGGGTTAGGTGTGATTTTGTGGTAAATATATTGGTGCATAGGCAGCGCGATTTACGCTTAAAAAGGGATTTCACGTATGATGTATATTTTTTATTCGAAGGTTTGTCACATGGCAATAACGTGCGGCTGGACCTTCTCATTAAGAATGTTTATTAGGCCTTAAACAGGAGTAACAACAAAAACTGGCCAAAAAAAGACTCACCAAATTTTAACTTTGTAACGAGCCCACTTAAATAAAATTATATCATGAAATGGTATAATTAAATGCTAAATATCTTCTTTGAGTGGCATTTAGAAGTTGGATAAACATATGATGAAAGGGGACTTGATTCGATTTCGTTTTTAAAAATGATCTCTGGAAGGAGATAAGAAACATTGTGCATAATAAAAATAAAGAAGTTGTTATCCATACAAAGTTTCCTTTCATCTTAAACGCTAAATGCTAAGATTTAAGCATTATCTCTATAGGTTAATGATGTGGTCATATCAAGACAAGCTACAATGTATGCTGCTGGAATATATCACTGTTTTAAGTGATTTTCCTGCTTTTCTGCCGATATTATATGTGAACCATTTTGTCTTTACGTACCCTCAGTCAGACGTGGATACATTTTGTGTAAGACATATGGGATGAATATACGCGATGCACTTGTCATGTGTTTAAGTTTAGTTCCATAGCTAAACAGTCATATAATCCACAGCGACGGGGGACATATTTGACAGCTGCTGATGTCGCTGCGAATTTAAATACATCCGAAAATCGCTTACTCAACACTGAACAAATAAAGGGAGGTTCGCTATTATGTGATAAAATTCACATCGTGTGTCAACCCCCATGCAACGTGACAAAGGGGAGAAGGCTTCATCTTAACCACTGTAGTTTGGTCCTGTCGCTTCCTGTTTTATCTCGACAGTCACAGACACTGTTATGGTGAGATAACCTTAAATATGGCTCAAGTTACAATGTGGGGCAAATAATAAACACCCTTGTTGATACAACACTTGAAAACCCAGACGACTGAGGTAAGGGAGATAACTATGTAAGCTGACATTTGGTGAAGTGGCTGTGACCGCATCGCTGCACACTGTAACAATGGCATCTGCTGATCTCATTGAATGTCGATCGATCAGATGTAACTGGAGCTTGTCCCCTGGCAGATGTGCTATAAATGCCACCCACATTAAGACAGTTTCTCGCATTGATACACTTGCCAGTGTGACAGATATTTTCCCTTAACACTGTGTTTTCTTTTATTTTAAAGATGTTAATAACTATAAAAAACCTACCCCATACAACGTATTACTGAAGTTACGACCTTCTAATTGGTGGCGATTTTCGGCTTAATTTACTATAATTCATTGAATGTTGTATTAATTATAAAATTAATGTACAGGTTTTCTCTGAAAGTAGTGTAACAAGTTGATAATAATAATAACAATAATAACTTTGGGGGGGGGGGGGGGGGGGGGGTTTTAAAATTAATTCCACTTGATTATATTCACACAATTACAAAACAATCAGTATAAGTGAACATCGCGTGGTGGTTTTTACGAGGTTTCCTTCCTGTTTTCTATCATACACAGGTAACACAAAATCGTACATGAATAAAACAAAAAAATAAAATAAAATAAAAAATAAAAAAATAAATAAAAATAAAACACTGAAGGTGTCCTTATATTCTCAGTGTGGTAAAAATGTTTGTAATTATATTACCTATAACTACATTAGTATTCTTATATTCGCAGACTTACATATTAAATTATGTAGGGCGGGAGTTAACATTGTTCAGGTGCTCTCTGAATTGAAGGAAAACAGGAAGTCGATTTGTTTAGGTTTTCTGTTTTGTTTCATGTAAAGGTCCTGTTTTTTTCCAGTTTAAGTTCCTTTCTTTTTAAGTGAAATAACCTTAAGTACGACGCATATTTGATAGCAAATATAGTGATTTTGTTTCAGTAAAATATATTCTGCTATCTAATTACATGTATCATTACTTTCTCCTGTACATATTGTGTTGTTTAATCAAACATTATTTGATGGGCGTTTTGTAAAAATAAGTCAGAGATTCAGATAAGATTACCATACAAGTATAGGAAAACTGTTTGCAAAATGAAGTTAACCAATAATTGAATGTTAGAATGGATTAGCTCCCCTTTGTTGTCAAACCATCCTTTGTAACATTACACAGCTATAGGGGGAAAATCTGCATTTCAATATATTTCAAAAAGTTCCCATTTACCGAAGCATAATAATTCCTCCCTTAATTTTCTTTGATGACCGATTAATTACACTTAAACTAAATACCCTTACTTATTTAGTTACATGGACAAACAGCAAAGTCTATAAACATATTGAATACAGCAAAAAATTAAAGAAATAATATAATTTGAGATTTGTTTTGGTATCTTTAATGTCTCTTATATCCTTAATTTTGCTTACACAAAATAAACTGTTGTTATCCTGAATTCTATACGGTAAGATACTATTCTACTCGTTTAGTTCTTTTTTCTTCCGCAGTCAATTCTTTTCCGACCACAAGCCAATTGTAATCGATAAGATGCTATTTTTCTAAGATCACTCACACAGCTCGGAAAGTAATTTTATCCATTCGAAGAAAAAAACAGAAACCTTATTTAGTCTACCGTGCAATTCTTTGGCCATATTAAGGAAAAATAACAATTCGTCCATATTGTTCAGAAATAAACACTGTGTTATTAAGCACTAAATAATAAACTAACCTGGGTGAATAGGATACGGTAAATTTTGACATTTTCTCACAGTAAATCTTATTAAAGATTATTATAGATTATTGTTGACAAAGTAGAAAAGTGTTGATAATCTGTTCTGAAAAAAGGCTGTACTATCTGGTAATTAACATAATATATAAGGCGCTATTTAACATGTACAAGCTGAGAGGCAATGCAATGCACACAAGGCCCACAATCGCATATTTCTAGTGAGCATCTCTGGTCTCTTTTCGCCCATCCGTAATCATAATCCGCACGCACGCACATCTCTCCGCATTCCTAATTGATTTATCATGCCAATGCTTTATTGTGCTAGACAGGGATGGATTGGCCAGCGGGCAAACTGATGGTCACCCATTCCATAGAGTTGTATTTTTAGAGAGAACGGGGCAGGAATATCGATTTCTGCCAGACAGATTGGAGCTGAGGCAGAAAAGGGACAGCTCCCGGTTAACTGTGTAAATTGAGTTCGCCACGAAGCGCGCCTCCCTAAGAATTCCACTATAAACCCCTATTAATGTCGGAATTATTTCACTTTGCTGCGTCTTCGCCGGCCAGCAAACAATTCTATCACAGTGTCCCTGGGGAAGCCAGCAATTCTGTCGGTTATCGGACTGAAACGAGATAGAGAGAGTAAAAAAATAATCAATCTAGTAAAAAAAATAATAATTCGAATAAATGTCAAAAATCATTTTTCTAAATTCTTCCGCCTGTACATCCAGAGAAAAACACAAAGCCAAAATGTAATGAAGTAGATAGAACGAGACGTTTTTCACATTCCCATGATAATTTGCAGAAATACGACATCTTTAAATGAATTATCCAAGAATTAAGATTGTGTGTATTATTTCCGTTGTTCTTTATATTTAGTTAATAAGTCAAAGTTTAAATCGTGTTTTTTTTTATATTCCTAGATTTAATAATGTTAACTATGGGTTTTAAAAACAAAGCTATACCATTAAAGCAATCGTCGTGGGACTAAATATAAACGGCTAAATAATTTTAATGACGATATTGCTGGAAACTCTGTTTAATTCATTGGCGTACAATAATAACCATTAGAGTTATAGAAGGAACAGAGCCATTAAGATAACGACGAAGCTACTGCTGAGGTAATTGTAATTTAAAGTTGAAAAAAACATTTCTGGAAAGAAAATAACAATGTAATTTTTGCAAATTACAGTTAATTCGGATGCTTTGGTATTTTGTATTTTTTGTTCTCATGTGATCACTCTTGCTGGATGTGGTTCGTATCAAGTAGAGGCATGAATTACGTCACAGCTGTCACCCTTTTGGCTATCTTGATCCGACAAATTATTAGTTTGAGAAGTTGTTATTGTCTGAACGAGGGTTGAGGGCGAGGAGGGATCCAAGCCAGGCTGCTTCTAAAGCTAGCTGTCTGCTTCGATGCCTCCAAATCTAAGATGCTAATAACATTTTCTTTCATGGCACCATGGCGACGCATGTCTCATAGAGTATTCCCGACACGTCTTGGAGAAACTCTGGAATTATCGATCCTTCCACTCCATCAATTTCCTCCGCATTGGATTCTCCTGGACTTTCTTCGAATCAGCGCAATCGCGAAATGCCATGAACCCTGACTTTAAAGACAGGGTGTAAAAAGGATAGGACTCTCCAAAATGCTACGGTTAAGGAAATGAAAGAACGACAGAACCGTTATTTACAGCCCACAAACAAAACAGTTCCATTTGTCTCAAACCATCAGAGATGCCACCTATTGCTTCTGACGGTAAGAGTTTGTCAGACATAAATGACATTACCCAAAGATAAAGCGTCCCATGGACAATAAATGGGATCCTCGGTTAATTTAAAGAAAAAAATTATCAATCCGAAATCTTGATCAAAACAAGACCGTAAAAGATCTTATTTAGTCTTGTAGCCCTGCTGACGATGTATTTGAATTGCCATTGGTTGCTTGACTAGTGTTTTTCGCCATGCGTAAGGTTATTCCACTAGTTGGAAGGGCGCGAATTACTGTAGGTAGACTACAAACACCACCGAGCACAATATATTTTCACGAGAATGTAATTATAGCTGAATATCGCTTAATTTCAACATAGTACATAATAATGATGTCATCCTGGGTTTTTGAGGTAAAGTTATCTGGAATAGAACTGATATGAAGTTAAAAATATTGTTCAGAATGAGAGTTTTAAGGAATTGGAGCCCCAAAAACCCAAGAGACTGGCACCAAATCGTTACCAGTTAATGTTGACCATGAAGAACATCAAGCCCAGTGGCGTTATCTTTGTGCCAGATCAGAGAGGGTCGTATCTCAACCAATAATTCTAATCTTTCCTTCTTAAGCGACGACACATACAGTAAAAGCGAGAAGAAAAGTGATGAGTCAGTAATAGATATTTAACACCAAAAGGCGCTCTCTTTTTGTTTACAAATGTATATCCATTTGCAGGTCACGTTTGTAAAATGAGAATTACAATGTATGAGTTTGAGCAAAAAATGAGCTCTTTTTCATGTGATTATGAGCACTGTTGTTTTATGATGAAGTCATAAAATACCTCTTTAGGTACGAGGTCTATAATGTTAACGATAAGGCATACATTGCTAAATGGCAAATTGTGATGTTTATTGGAAATAATAGATGGTTGGTTCACAAAGGGTATGCATGCCTTGTCTCAATGTAAATGATATCTATAGATCTGTATAAATATGTGTATGTTTAACATTGACATCCTTTACAGTAATCTGGAACTGTGTTTCGGCTGCATGTGTTTTCAAATAAGATAACATGTAAGCATTATCTATAGATACTCGTTACTCCTAATACAAAATATGTTTTCCCTCGCGTGCATGTATTTGCGTATAATGCATGGTCACTTGTTCCCCCCGCTGCCTATATAAGGAAAAAAATTAACTAGCAATGATATAGAGGGTCTGTGTGTATGTGTTATGCAGGCAAGTCTATTAGTTAATGACAGATTGGTATCGATATATCAGGATTACTAGTTTAAATACGTTTGCTGTGAACGCCAACTTGACCGTGAAGATTGGCAAAGCCGACATTAGCTGGAGTTGTGCCCGGCTTAACGCTGTCAGGCTTCGGGAAAGATGTGTTAGCCTTGTGCTTAATAATTCCTCACGAGAAGGCTTTCGACTTTATTCTATTTCCTGTGCACGAAGCCACACTATAGAGGGCATCGAGGCGGCCATCTACCGCCTTACCATTCCTCGCCCATGCCACCCTTTAGCCGTTATCGATCGGTCGTGTTTGCCTTGTAATTGACATACAGAATTCCAGCACACGCGGCTAATGCAAGCGACTGCCACAGCAAGAACAAAGGGAAGCCAACAGCCCATTGTTTCACAGAGATTCGTTGACTGGAATCACGACCATCCTTCTGGTAATATGCTAGGCTTCCCAGTACTGTATTTCAACCCTCAAGAACAGACTCAAAGCAGAAAACACACACTTCAACAAGATTATATATCTAACACGAGCGATGTTACAACACAAGGGTATGCAGAACATTAGAACAAATCAATACGCTAAAGAGCATTTTCCATGCAACTATACGAGCTGCTGGTTACAATGGAATCGGGTTAACAGAAGGCAAGCTGTGGAGAGAGCTATACAGTTACATAAGGCAAAAGGCAACTTACCTCTTTCAAGAGATTGCTAACGATGGTAGATACAGATATCCATATGTATTAAAAGTGGTGTTGAATAATGGGCTTCCCCTTGGCATTCACCGCGTGCCTTAATCGTGCAAATCACACCAAGGCAGACACAGTGAACACAAAAAGACCAGCCCACTCTTCGTCGACGCCTCCCTAGGACTGTTCTTGGTCGAGTCAGGATACAATATGGCTCCGATGCGAGGCGGGCTTTTATCCGCTTTAATATATTCGTCGGCACTGGCCCGAGTCTGCGAGCTACCAATAGGCTGTCCACGACTCACACGGCATTAGTCACCCCGATTGATATCTCCACCAATAATTATTGTCACATTTGGCCACTATACAGTGTGAAGATATTAGATTTTCCGGTGATGCAGAAGACGATGCATTCACCTAAATTCGACTAAAGCCATCGCCACGCCGCACCGAGTGCGCATGTTCAGATTGGCACCGCTCCGGGCCTGACAAACTCCTTTGGCAGCTCATCATGGAAACTGTGTTTGTATCCCGAGGAACCGTTCTTTTCATTTTCGTCCAGCCCGGTATCATATTTCAATCAGTGACTACACGTAACAACACAACAAGCAAGCGGGCCAGCGTTTAAATGAAATTTCCTACCAATCTCCCAATAGCTTTTTTTGTCCAAGAATCAATCGCTGGAACTCAATCTCAGAGACAAATTGCCAATCCAAAACCCGTGTTAATATCTCAGAGCGATAGCGCATCAGCCGTATTAAATCTCGTCCATCGGTAATCTATTTTGCCAGCATTCACCGGTCGATGCCAATAATAGCGTAATTTGCAATTTCTACTTAGTTATTTCAATGGTTAGAATATCCGGAACCCACTCCAGCAGCAGTGTAATTGAAACGGCATACTTACCGATATTACGTGAAGGTTACTACTTTCATATTCTCAAAAATACTTAACAGCTGCAGGAAAGTAGCTCCTTATCTATCAATGAGTTTGACAAATAAAATAATAATAAAAACAATAACGTACACAGTCAACGCTTATCGTGCAGAGATAGACAAAACTACCACAACTCTGTCGGAGATCAAAGCCATAGAGTTAGTTTGACGTTTCAAATATAGAGAAATTATTTTTTAAAAAAGGACTTAAGACTCATAAGTTTGTACTCATAACACCTCAAGACTGTGCAGAATTCTTCTTGCGTTATTGAAAAAAACTTATTATCCATGTAGTTTGTTTAAGTTATAACATAGTAAATTTATAGCAACATTATAGTTTTTGTTTCTTCTTCATTTTCTATAAAGAACTATAAGAAATGCAAAGATTATAAAGAAATATTTTTAAAAAAAAGCATTCATGCATATTTTGAATAAAACATAGTTTATTCAAAACTATAATGCAAGGAAGAAAGTAGGTAGAAACAATGACAGTTATCATATTTGCTAGTACTGTCTTTATTTAGTGAATCATATAAGGATAACACAAAAGACAGAGAATGACGGGGAAAACAGGGTGACCGGGTAGGGGGAGAGCAGGCGGATGGAAGAGACGAGATGGTTTGCGAGACAAATAGGAGATAGAAGGGTTTTTGAGGATACATTGAGACGATCGGAAGGATTTGGCCTTTTTGACTTTGCAATTCCTGGGAATCTGCCAATATTTAAGCAAGGGTTGTGTTTGTCCATGCAGACCCTTGGCAAACATGGCCGGGGACGTTGGATTATTTCAACCAGACTGGTTAAACATGACTTCTGGAAGACCGTAAACACCAATCATTGGCTAAATCAACTTCCAGAATCCAGGCCAAACTTGACCAAGTCTAGATTAGTCCCCAAGGAGACGACAAGAAAGAACGCTAAGTGGAACATTATCAAATAGAGTAAATTGCCTCAACTCTGACCTTTAGTTAAAATTAGTAATTTAGCAAAGATACAAGCTTTTTTAGAGATATTTTACATGATTAAAATACGTCACATTTTTTTGTTGAAAGCAGATCTCAAACTCGTAAATATACGACGTTTTAGTCAGTACCAAACCAAACGGCGATATAATATAATTACCCCATGGCAAAATAAGCCATATTCGTATTTCTTAACGTTTAAAAACTATACCCTAATTGCAGCTTTATACACTAAACGTATGGCCTGAATCTTGTCAATAGTGTATTTGTCTGATTGTAGTACGATGTACTTAATATCATTTGACTATCATGAATACGTTACTGGAAACCAACAATTTACAAAATGCATGGAACGGGCAAAACCTAAGGGACAAGATTGCGCAATAAATTGGCTTGGTGTTGCCTTTCAGAAAGAGTCCCTGGACACATGATTCCCTTGACAACCAGCTGTAGTTCCATATGGAAATCTGACACTTGCAAAGGTGCATATATTTAATCTCACAAGCTTAGCTGTGGTAACACGACATTCACGTAGAAATGTCCTGTTCGTGGGGAAAAAATGATATTTGATCACGTGATTATGTAAAGAGTGAAAAGTCCAGACTAACACTCTGTAGAAGGATACATACACGATAATACAAACTTATTTTATATAGCCTGTCAGAAAGAACAAAATCGTATGCTCTGGTGTGGTTAATAATTCCAAAAGAAGGAAAGACAGAAACAAACAAACAAATAATCAAATAAAACTATCCTTATCTAATATAAAGAGAGATTTTATAGCCCTTAACGTTCCCCAAGTTATTCATGGAAATTTTGAATATTTTAAATAACCCAGGGTTATTTCGACTATTCAAATGAAAATAATTTTTTTTATAATTTTTTTATACTTCTTATATCAACGATGATTTAAATCGCATTAATTCACATTGGCATGTGTTGAGCCGCATTTCTCAATGTAACATGAAAAAATAAACAATATATGACAAAAATAAATTTTAAATATTTATATATTTTTCATATATTGTTTTATGTTTTCGTGTTACATTGAGAAATGCGGCTGAACACATGCCAATGTGAATAGCGATGACGTCATACCACAATCCATCCATGGGAATTGTTGTTAGATTGTTTTGGATACTGGAACTCCTGTCACAAAATTCGGATCTAAGCAAAATGATTTCTTTTTCTTTACGAACCAATATTTTTAAAGGTTAAAATAAACATCCTTTTAGGCCTTCCAATCATGTAAAAAACAACTGGTTCAATAAACATCGCCTATTTAACGGCAGTTTGTTGTTACAAAATTGTATTTCCGGCAAACTTTGTTGGCTTTTAGCTTCTCAGACAAAGTTATTTCATACATATCGCTGCCAGAATAACCTTTGTATAGAAGCAGACGAACATGTTGTAAAGATGTGCCAGCCCAGATATTTGACTTGCACAGTAAAGATTGCATCTTTTACTTTCCAATGCAATCCAATGATAAAAACAGGCGACTCCAAGGAAAAAGACTCCGTGTTCCTTCCTTACAACACCTCCTCTTATCCGTCTGGGTAAACTATTTTGCAGGCAGCAACTCAAACACCGGACTTCAGGTACGTCCAAAATCGTATGTTTGTTAGGTGCTATTTGTGTCGTTATCAAATCTTATATCTTATTTCAATTCTTTCATCTGTAAGGTTCCAGTTGTGTCCTTATAAAATATTATAACTGTAAGGTCCCATGCCACCATGCTTTAACAGGGGACAGGAACTGTTGCCAGGCGGAACAATGACAAATATTTAAACTCGGTACTGAGTATATGGCATATTAACATGATTACCAGTAGGTTTCACTTTCAAATCGTCATCATTTAAAAAAAAAAAAAAAAAAAAATTCCATTGGTAAAATTTGTTATGGATAAATTTGTTGATAACACTAGAAATGTATATTTGGGATGGAAGTCGTTATTCAATGGATATTGTATGAATTTCTTCAATCTTGGAGACGTTGTGACGGAATGATCTAAAATGCCCTCTTCCTAAGCGCGACTTGCGACACATATCGCCCGTCATATTTTGAGATCCAGAATATAAATGTCTGTTGGAATACAGTTGTAAGTTTTACAGTTTTATCTAACAATAATGTTGGCGAACAACCAGTAAGTGAGCTTTTTATGGTACATTTTGGTTTAGCATTGGATATATAAATACATAATCTGTTTAACACTCGGGTAAAAGCGCTTAACAAATCAGACTAAAGAAGTATTTCATCCAGATAGTTGACGTCCGAATTACATGAATTAAAATTCCTCACGCACAAAGTTGGTTAAAAACGTAAAATAGTGCTAGTCAGATCAGACGAATCTACGACAAGATCAGTTGAGATTTTCCAACAATTTCTGTCCCGTGGGAAAAGTGCTTGTTTGAACGCCCACTAAAATCATTAGAACATGCCAGGCGTAAACGACAAAGAAATAAGACTTTATTTGAGACAAATAATCCTGAGCAGCGAGTCATTTTATTTGAGTGCTTCTGAAAGATGGCTAACAGCATAAATGATTCATAGCGTAGATATTTCTCTATGGTCTACTTGTTCTCTGTTTGAACGTCAGCTCGGGGAAATAGCCTGTGATTGTTGTATGGCAGTTAAACATTGTGCATAAAGAAAATGTTTTTTCCGGCATATAATTACAAGACTGAGAACCATTTTTGCAAACTAAAACATATAACTTAGAAAAGTTATGAAGCATAATATTTCAACTTAAAAGAACTAATAAGGACCTTGAACTCATGACCTTGGCATTGAAACAATCTTATTTCCCTAATAAATTCGTGTGTAACATTTCATGAAAATTAATTCGTCGTCAATAATGTGCTAGTAGAAAATGTCAAATTAAACTTGACTTAAATACTTACATGACTTCTTGGATGCACAGAGGTGGAGCTATATATCCGATGTTCAACTTTCTAACCCTACACATTACCTCGATAAAGAGCGTTTCGACATAGCAATACGTGAGCAATAAGATAATGTAGATCAAAATGACAATCTCCGTGGATTCGTTTTATCGAGTTACAGGTAGTTGCGACTGGCCGGAAAATTGTCCTTATCATCCGGTCGAACAAATGGGTTGAGGAAATAACATTAGATTGAATCATTTCGTTAGTGAACGTGTATGTGATGGGGAGATTTTCATCGCTTGAACAGCTTAACTGATGAGCGAAATTTTACGAATTTGATGGTGACAAATACATTGCTAACGTACAACTATAAGATATATGAAAGCCAGTAAAAATCATTATAGCTATGTTAAATCTTTATTATTACGACGTGGTGGGAACCTTCTTTGATCTCGTGTTGCTTGGCTTAATTGGGTTAATTTTATTACCAGATATTACTCGTGACAGTTATTAGCAGTTTGTTTAATATCTTTGATTATCTCTCCTGTTATTTGCCCTTCGAACTCTTACACAATAAAGGTCGGGTCAAAGAAGTTTAAAAAAGGAATAACTCCTATTATTTTACAGTTAGGAAGAAAAGTGCCGAGCTACTTACCAGGCCCAGTGGAAATTGGTGGCATTTACATCAACTTCCACCGTTTTAACTCCCGGGGAATTTTAATCATACTCTCCTAAATATCCACAATAACGTTGGATTCATTAGCTATCCTTTGTATACCACTCTGTATCCGTATGCCCCTTGTTGTCAACATCAATCAGGAAATAGCTTTTCAGTTGTAGTCTTCTCCCAGCGGAACTGTTAAATCTGGAACAAATAAAATATTCATGCTTATAAAAGGTATTCGGCTTCAGTGAAAAAATAAAGACTCAAGGCTGAGACTTGTTTTTATTTTTATTTTGTTGTTGTTATTTCTAGCCGCTCAACTAAACAAAAGTTATCGAACACAGTTTTAAAGAACACAGTTAAAATATAAAAAGACGATATACAATGCATTATACTTCTTTTTTTTTGTAAACATGTGTCGAGAATTATAACCGCCCAAGTATAGTTCTATATTATTTTTAGAAACGCTTGGATGGAAAATACCAATAAGACACATGAACACATGGACACAGACAACCAAGAAACATGGTAGTCATATTAGAGACATATTTAGCTTTACTGTGTTCACTTATCTGTCAAACGCATTTCAGATTATCATGTCTAAACTGCTTTAAATTTAACTCTAAATCGGGTTTATTATTTCCAGCAATCAACATGTTCAAGAATCATATACCTTACTTTCTATTTTCTATAAAACCGAGTTTATTTGCGCAATAGTTGATTAAGTAATGTTAGTCTTTGGACAGACTACGCTTTGTGAGAAAGCTGCACCTGGTTAGATAATCTGCCATATAAAATTGTTTTGATCTACTCAGTACAGTTTATACTTATTTCTGTTCCAAAGACCGGCGTGCTCAACCTCATATTACATAGTTTGCTCGAACGGGTCATTAACTTGCACGTTGGACCCTATAATCTACTACATGAGCTGTCGATAGTGATACCATCCGGAATATTCGCAGAGGAACCCAATGTGAACTGAGCCAGTCTTCTTAAATAACATTAAATTAAAAGCATCGGTTGTTTAAATGTATTTAGTTATGACCAGTGCCTTGGTGGTATATGGTGGTAAAACCGGGCAGAAACCTAATGTAAATCACTCCGCGATATCCGCAGCCAAAATAAAACTTCCCTTATATATCTATGATCGTCCGGGGGATTCGAACCTATTTCAGGTAAAGTTAAAGGAACCTCAACCCTCTGCTTTCTTTGAAAGACATCATAATGATATCTGAGCATGTTGATGCAGTTGCTACTAGACAAGCACACGGGGTTTCCATATAGCCTGTGTTTTTGGTCCAAATTTTTCAATTTAAGTTATTGGCCCCCTGTTTTACAAGCGGTCTTCTTCTAAGTAAAATTTATGTCATCGCTCGCAACAAATTTTTTACTATACATCATTTAGAGTTTTTGACTTTTTAGTGAATTTTGCTCATGTTTTTTGCTCAATTTTATACTGCATTGCTGGCTTAATCTTTCTATGTAAAATATTACATCGTTCTTTCAATAGCAATTATTCTCGCGAGCATGAAATAGCTTCACATATGCTGTTTGTCAAATCAATTCGAATGACAGCTAATTCTAGCCTACAATTTCTGCCAATATGATAAAGAGGAATCCGTTAGTACAGATGTCAGGGACACGTCTCCCAGCTGCTTATTAATCGTTAACGACAACCAGAGATCATTAAGTAGTCCGCAGAATACCCTGACTTAAATCTTTCTGCTAATCAGTCGCCGGCCTGACCATTAGCGAAGCCAAAAGCCGTCGTAAACCGCTTCTAATGACCACTCGTTATCCTGCTGGCTTCAGGGAATGGTCTCGCAATTTACTATAAAACGTCATTCCCGACTTCATATGGACATGGGGATGAGTCAACACCCCCAAAATGCCCTAATAACTTACTTCGTTAATAAATAAGTGTGGTGAGATTCGTTATCTGATTTGACAAATATTCAAAGTAGAAATTTCAAAGGTCATTGTTATACCTAATTATTGTTTGTTGTGATGTGGATCGTTACAAAATTTACGTCTTATTCCACTAAAACATCCATCAAATTTCAACGAATACCCATTAACCTCTGCTGTAAGCCAAGAGTATTCCTCAACTGACCACCGGTAGTGGGAGGGATAAATTATCTCAAACGGTCCAAGAAAATTAATCTCAAGAACAGAACTGCTTATACACGTTTACGGCCCAGACCTTAACAAACCGGAGAACAAAATATGTTCAGAGACAAATGAACAAACTAGCCAACCATAACTGCTGATTCAAAATATTTATAAACGGACCAGCCGAATAGGACGAGAAGCAAACATTTACATACATCAGGATCAGAGGGACAATCATTCAGGAAATGGTCATTGACGTTTTGTTTGAACAAAATATAACAAAACGAACCATTTATATTTACTGCGACAAAAAAAAAACAACAATGGTGTCATGATCATGATTCGTGAGCCAATTGTTTCCAAAATGGTCATATCCGTCTTCTCAATAATCTCAGATCAGGCTCAAATAATCATAAAGTGACCAACATCTGATGTCAGCCTGGTTTGAAAAACGGACCATCAATATTTACCGAGAATCGAACATTAACAAACTTGTGATTATTCTCATCATAGACTCAAATAGTCACAAAGTGACCAGTAGCATTTACTGTGAACCTTTCTATCAAAAACGGATCATCCATATCTACTGCGAGTCGAATATTACCAAATTCGTAATTATTCAAAGTCTAGGCTAAAATATTCACAAAGTGTCATTAACATTTGCTGTGAACCTGCTATTGAACACGGACCATCAATATTTACTGCGAGCCAAAATATTAACAAACTGGTTATAACTCTCAGAACCGGCCCAAATATTCTTAAAGTGACCATCAACATTTGCTGTGAACCAGCTATTAAAAACGAATCATCAATATTTACTGCGAACCAAAATATTAACAAACTGGTTATTACTCTCAGACCCGGTCCAAATATTCTTAAAGCGACCATCCACATCTGCTGTTAAAAACGGACCATCAAGTTTTACTATGAGCCAAATATTAACAGATTGGCCATTAACATCTGCTGTGAGCCAAATTTTAATCAAATGGTTAGTTCTACAGTGACTGTTCCATAAACTCTATTACTGCGATTTCCGCTTCTCTGGACACGTTTCAATGTTGATGTCGTAGATAATTAAGGCTCTCATTAGCCGACTGATTGTTGCTGACTTTTATAATGTCCCCAGGAGGCGCCTGGTGACCAACGACAGTCTTCGCTGGACAAAGTCTAGGTTGGCTTCAAGAACAACATGATAACAGGAAATAATGAATTCCAGGAACGACTTTAATGAAATTGCCCGCAGGAATCAGTTGAGACAAATGTCATTTACTGCAGAGACCAATTCGTATTGTTATTTACTAACTAGCCAATGGCGGTCAATGACGTGTGATATACCTTCTGACACGTGCGCAATGTTAGCGACATGGTCCGCCAGAAAACTAGGCCATAGAGAGAAAATCAACTCTAAGTCTATCCATGTAATGTATTTATTCTGCTTTGTTCGTACACATACAAATTGAATTCAATGTTCAGTTTTTATATACGAACATGAGACCAACATTATTCAAAGGTTTCTATTAGTTAATCTTTGACTTGTGTTGCTCATACAAATTTTTGTTCAGGATTTAAAAAAATATTAAATGATAAATTCTCGTAGAATCTTGTAGAAAAATTAAATTATAGATTGCATCTTAGAAAATAAATTTTACTTGTGAGTTCCATCTAATATGACTACACATCAAATAAAATATTATACCATATAGATAACGTTCGATTGGATGTTGTGCAGATATTTGTTACCAGGTGTTCAAATAAATTATAGAACGAATTGATTCATATTTTCTCGTGGGTCATTTGTAGATGGCATCTTTTATATTTTAACACATTTGATCATTCTCTGTGATATGTTTATTCACTGGATAAGAAGTTGTTATTGTATATATTAGCTACATGTAAATTTGTTCACTCATTTATTCAAATGTTGTAAATTTTCGCGTGGTCTTGGATTAACACTTTGTCTGAACTGTTACCATATATTATTTAACGAACTATCAGTTTTTGTCAGTCAGTAGTTTTCATATCCACATGTCTACACATTGTACCAATGGTTACATATCTTTAATATTACTTAATTTAACTTGTCAGATGATAGTACACACTTTTCAAAAAATGATTAATGCCCGAATTTTATAGTCGAATGTTTTATGCCCATTGCACTGGTTTGGTTACATGTAAATGCATATGCTATCTTTTGTGCTTTGCGCTTTATTTCAACTTAAATATTATTTAAAACATCATCCAAAAAGGCGTACAATAACCAACCGAATTTCTTATTTTACATGGACAGAGCGGGGAGCTTTATCCTTCAGATGTTATGGGGTTGTGGTTTGCTACCTCTGTGATCAAAGCCAATATGAGCATCTTGTTAACTTATTAAGGTATCGGTATGGTGGTAAAAGTAATTAAGCAAATATAAATAATTGGTGGGTACTATAGAATGTAAATATGATATATCGAGTAAATACATAATGTTTAATATCCTTTTTTGGTATACAAGTGCGGGTAAGTTGGAACGATCTCGAAAGATTGTCAGTTGGTGATTCTCTAGCACAAACGTTTTTAGTTAATAAATTATGAACGAAAACGACAAGAGAAATTCTATTATGTATTTGTTGTACTATTGTCTTATAGATAGCATAATTATATTTTGATTATAATTTTAATACAGTCGTCATATTAAGATTTTCTTAGTTTACTTTTATTTATTTCTACTATTAATATTTATTATTTTAAGCAAAGCTTGATCTGGTTTTAAGATATTCTGATAAACTTTTAAAATAATCTGCCAGGAATATACTAGAAATGCAATTTTTGAGAATTTCGATGTGTTTTATGACAAAAGAAAAGCAATTATCTCACGACGGGAACGTAAACAAAATATAAACCATAAAAGACTAACGACTTACTTCTCTGTTTGATCACTTATTCGATTAGGTTTCATTATAATCGTCTAATGTACATATAGAGTATCCAAATCAGCTGTCTCTCAAACCAATCAAAACAGAAAAGGGCGGTTCCAACGAGTTTCAAATAAGTCCATTTTGAATCATCGATAAAGGTACACAATTAGTATGCATTGTGTCGGGATTACGCTTGGCCTTTCTGACGTTCGTATAATGTCGAAATACCTGCCTTTACCACTGCGCGGATCTGGTGTTTTTTACCTTTGGCACTGCGTGTGATATTGAGCAATATGTCTGGAGTTGAATACAGACACGAACAACGAGGGTAGGCATTTCCAGCTCCGTGTCCATTATGGTCTGGTACTTTTATTGTTCCCGATCGAAAAAGAACTTTAGTAACTTATTATTGGAAACAGTGTAAACCTGACAGATTCCAAGACGAATGAGCCCTCAGGGAAACCAATTTGCTGTCTAACAAAACGCAACGGAATTACGACTGGAATTGTTATTCTCTTCTCTACATAAAATCGCTTAATAATTTTCTCGTTTGTGCTTTAGTAGACTATTGAATTGGTTCCAGACAAATCCCAGCACGACTGGAAAACCGCGTCTTATTGGTGACAGCGCCCTTTGCCATTTGCGTCAATGTCTAATTGCGGTATTGTGGATACATAAAAACTGACTATATCGTGAAGCCTGGTCACCAAACCGGTTAGAAACTATATACGTGGCCAGTAAATGTCAATTAACGCGAACGTAAAATTAAATGAGTTTTAATACAGTTTTCACCTTTATCATACTACAATAACAATCTTATCTTTATTATATTTAGTGCAATATCACTGATCAGTTATCTAAATTGCGAAACGCCGATAGAAAATAAAATCGACTCCAGACCCGATTATGGTATACGTCCGATTTTTTCATCATGATATTTTGGGTCTCAAGCCGGCTTATATATGTACAATTTTGTTTCATCTGGAGGATTTTGTTTTGTTTGATTGATGTTTTACGCCATCTTCAAGCTTATTTCCTTTATATGATGGCGTGCCAGCCCAATCAGTGAAGGAAGCCACCGTAAACGACGCTGCCAACATGCCAGACAGGATACCACAGCATCCTGTGCCCCTTAGCTCAGGGCACATACGGTTGCCACCCAACCACCCGCTTCATCTGGATTATAAGTCGGTCATAATCATATTTGTTTGAGTAACCTTGATTGGAATATTCTGGAATGTCGATGATAGTAAAGATCAAGCTGTAGAACTTATCGAACCATTTTAGTTGTATTTTTGTTTGTAGACAAATTGAACGATGGATCAAAGGAAACAAGCTAAAAGGTCGAAAATGATGCGTGAAGCATAACACGAGTAGAAAGGTAAAAATGTCTTCAATTAAAAGTAATTTTAAGGGCCTTAGAAAATCTCGGTTGGCGCAGAATAAAAACAACACGATGGGTTGAAATTTATTGCAGTCAGGTATTTTACCCACGATTCGCTGGAACATGGCACTGTTCATTACACGGGATGCAGTTTATTTACTGGATGATTAAAAAGTAACAGTTACATGTAAACGTATATTGTGCTGTAGCATTGATAGGAAAATTATCCAGGATTTAGTGTGGAGCTTGAACACATAATACACAAATATCCAGTTCTACTTCCGAGGAAACCAGATTCCATGGATAATCCTTTCCAATAAAAATCCTGATGTTCCGTTTTAATTGTAAGAAAGTGCAGGCATATACAGCCGAGGATATTGTCTCTCCCGTGTGTGTGGATGTAATACTTATCCGTGCTTTCTAGCTTGTTTAGTTTCCGTGATTCCAGTACATATTCCAACTGCGATCGCACACGATTGACGGTCGGTAGTCTTTTAATTATTAACAAAGTCCATAAAGTTCCCTCGTCGTAGCAAGGTGACCCATATAAATATTAATGGATGTTATCATGCCCGACATCTGTCTGTGGAACGTACCAGACGTAGTGTTAAATATAGACTAGATCATCGGTAAGGAGACATGCTAAAGACGACGGTAAGGTCTAAATGGGTTCTTCAGGTAATAGTTATATTTGATATAAATATATATAGAAGGACAAATATTGATCGGTCTAAAGCTCGACTCGAATCCAGGTGACCGCCGTGAAACACGGATTCTTGAAGAGATAAGATACCAGACATGAAATTTAGATGGCCAAATATGAGTACCTACTTTTTCAATATAGAGACAGTATTCATAGACATCACAAAATCTTCGTTATGCCTTTTAAAAAACATTTGAATGAAAAAGTATGTTTTTGGGAAGGCTATCAAAAAAGCTGCTCTGACAATCATTATTTTATTTGGTTTTCAAAATATGTATTTTGCATAACAAATTACTTACCTAGACTTGTGATACACTGCAACCGGAACTAATGTGCAAGTTAAGACTGGCTTCATATTTATTTTTTCTTTAGGAGTACGCTTATATACGTATTCAATTGAATTTAGCTGGATACATTAGATCAGCTGTAGGTCGCAAAGCAAAAATGGCATAAATGATATCTGGATCACCCGACAGAGAGTAGATAAATACCGACAACTCCCAAGATCGACATGAAGCATAATTCACAATTTCGAATAACATGTGTATAATGAAGCGAACAGCGAGGAAAACAATCAATATGACAATAATTGACTCCTCGAAATAAATTCTGATAAAACATTTACTTGGACCGAGTACCAAAATGATAGAGCGAACTAAACTGACAACAAGAGAACTTTAGCTGGTTCAAGGTCTTAGTCCGTCCTGGGCCGTGTAACAAACTGTTCGTCTAAGCTGTCTGGACAAGCTCAATTCGTTTCGCCTGCAGCCTTGACATTTCAAAGTATTTTCGCCAACGATTGACACGTACTAAAAACAGAGGCAACACAGGTCTACAAATTTACATCCGGGCTGTTTTAAAATGCAGGAAATTATTTTCGTTACAAAAGACCACACAAGAAATTGGTCGCGAGGTGACAAGTGCATGCTCCACACTCTGGTGTCTCCACTTCACCCCAAAGGTCGCATGTTTGAATGGCGTGCTCAAGGTTAATGCGCTATGTTTTTCTTACTTCTGTTTGTTCGCTTGGTGTTATTTGTGATCTTCAAACGTTTTTACTTGATACGTTGAGGGAAAACTGTCAGGAAACCTCGAACAAAAAACACACCTCCAGTAGTAATGTTGCAGAGGCGACTCGACCCTTCGTATGCTAGACGCCTGAATAAAATGAAAACCCCAACATCAGCTGTATATTTTGTCTAAATAAAAAAAACACGATGGGATTATTTTGGGAATTGTATCTCTGATAAACAATACTATATGAAAATGATTTAAACCATACAGCGTAGCTTTTAGTTAAATGCCTACATATTTTGCCTTCAATGCAAGAGAGTTCTAGTATTAATGTACTAGAGCATTGATGCAAAAAAATGTCAATTTCATTGCATGTAAGACGAGCTGCTAAAATAAACTGCAATGTTAAATACTAAACCTCAATCACAAAAGAACCAGTTTAAAAACGACAAATAAATAGGACGTATTGTTGATGCGAGATATACAGGGTCTAATGACCTGTATCTTTTGTCGAATACATTTTCCTATCCCATTGAGTATGAAATCGATGACAGTGGACATATTTTGCCTGTTTATCACAATTTAAATATATAGATAACGCAAACATGCTTTGCTGAATGGAAAGCGAATTCAAAGATATTGATGGTGTTATTATCTTGTCCTTTCAACCATCATAGTTATTACACTTTCTTTTTGCCGTGATTAATATGGCCCTTGGTTAAATAAATCATTAGATGTGTGTTGACGAAGGCCTTTAAAAACACCGATGATCTGATAAGTGTGGATGCATTAAGCCCAACGCGCACGAAATACATTTCGCAACAGGGTGCATCGCGTGTTATGACAGCATGGTTCTTTGACTACAGAATTCTTTTGTCCAAATCCAGGGACCTCTTTCCCAGAGATAACATCATTGTCATCTAAACAGGGAAGATGGAAAAGAAAGGAACTACGCAAATGCTATTAGAAAAGCTGGGTGATGGAATTTCCAATAACATCTGTCAGGGTAATAGAGAATGCAAACAAAACAAAGATGGATTCTGTGGAAGCCGTCATCCAAAGGTGACATTTAATGATAGTTTAATAATGTTCTCGGTTTCAGACCGGCTCCTAGAGTGTCCACATCTGCCATGTTCACTGGTCGCAGATGGGAGGAATTGTCCTTTCCTTTGCTGTCACCTGTCTGCCAGGCTAAGCTTCCTTCTTAGACAGAACCGTTTGGAAAATATCTTTCATCAATAGGAAAAAGCTGAACTAACTTTCTAGCAATATTATTCATTTCGCAAAACCCTCAAGACCACAAAACCCACACGAATCAAAGATGTTCGGTCTGTTTTGGAGCAGTTGAGATCTTTGCTAACTTGCCAGCTGTTCAATACAGTTCACACATTAATACAGCTAATTAGGGTCTTCCGACAGTAAATTTATGGATATGATCAATGGCTTCATATAACACATTTTGCAAGACGATCCAAGCATGTACCTCAAAATACAGTAATCAAATCTCCTTTACGTTTCTTGTTTTTAGCTCAACTACGTAAATTTTCAAATAGTTCCACAAAATGTAAGTTGTCAATTAGTGTTAATCTATTTGGAATAAATACACGTTTAGCGCAAGTAGTCTTGCAAATATAAAACCCTAATGTGTTTTCAGACAAACATTCAAGACGAGGATACACTAATTTCTCAAGGAATTACTTTCGCTGGGAATGTTACTATTAGAAAAATATTATTAAGAGTTTAACAATTATACTAGTTATTACTGACCAAGACAAAGCTCGGTCTAGCATTTTCCGAAATCTTAGCTGTACCTTCAAAGAAAGTGTCTTCCGCAAGTGACGAAATATACTGTTAATGATTCCACAAAAGGCACCAAATTATAATTGATAAATAAAAGAAAAACAGTATGACTAAAATATTTTGGATGAAATGCAGAGCATATCGGTTACCTGGTAAACAGTAACAGTTAGTATAAAGTAAAAGAAATGTCGGTTTTGGATTCTAAGATGCTGTCCCGTAACGTTTATACGTATTATCTTATTTCTGGTGAAATGAGCTATACGGCTCGGCAATTTATACATTTCTGTATAGCCTATTAAGATCATTATACCTGGGTTTCATGGTTGACATGATTATAAGTTATTATCATCACAATATCATATCCGCATGTGATTCCTAATTTCCATTTTAAATGGGAGTCAGTTTGTTAACGGAAACACGTTTCTTTTTTTTTAGCCTCAACGTATTATATAACAAAATACATTAAAAATGACATGACGCACAACACAAAATCCAGTTTAAGCAGCGCGACCCCAATTTGTCGAAAGTGTTCACGACAATAAATTTTAATTCCGTTTTATTCGAGGTGTTTGTTTCTTTTTCAATTTGAATAATTGCGTTTCTCGAGTTCGCTGTTTTGCTAATGCTATACGCCCTATGGAGTTGCTGGTGTCATAGAATTACACTGGTATGCACGGCTTCAAACGTTCTTCGGCACATTGAATGGCAGTAGACGACAGCATTATGACTGTGAGACTGCGGATTAATTACCCTTGGTTTCTAAAGCGATCGATAGAGGTCGTTAGATGATGGAAATATGACACGCAAACTGAACCTTACATTCGCTAATAATACGCCTTCCGTTTTTCTTAGGGTTTTGACTTAGTAATTTTCTCTGATGCAATAGATGTGTTATGATGATGGGCCCATGCGAAATGTAGCAATTGTCATTTTACTGCCATTGAAAGTAGACCCTAGAGACTTGTGACTCTCGCTTCAGTGGAAATAATTAGTTTAATATAGTATAAATCAGTTACCTCCCCCTCGTTCATCTGGAATACCGATAGAGGGAAGCCCTCATCGGTGATGGCAAAATGCCAATTTTTAACGTAATCTAAATAGATCTGCGTCAATTCGCCATCACGTTCGTCTGCTTCTATCAATACAATTCCGTGACATAATTACGGTCAAATGATTGATCAGAAAGTTTGTCTGTAGAGCCATTTATTTTTGTCCCGCCCACAGACTGCCATTCTCCGTTGTCGACCCCCAATACTGTTTCCAAATGGGTTAAAACCATTATGTCAGGTTTACATATTTTTTATATCGTACAAAGAAATTTATTCAGTCACCCATGCCATTTAAGACTGATTGGTTTACCATAAAGAAAATAGTAGCTATCACCAGTACATTTTTTTAAAACTACAGAGAAGCAAAATACCTCAACACAGAAACTTAACAATAAAACCATGTAAAAAATGAAGGATACAATTTACCCGTA
>JAVFBZ010014778.1:0-11840 GCA_032466195.1 Katharina tunicata | reverse complement strand
TATAGGGACACTGAACATGAATTGTGACAATGGACACGTGTACTGACAGAGGACACGGATGGTGAAATAAAACACGGTGGTATACTGACACCAAACACATATTGACACCGGACACGGATCCTGGTACTGGACACATATAATGTCAGTAGGATACAGATACTGGCATTACACCAAGGTATAGGAACACTGAACATGAATTGTGACAATGAACACGTGTACTGACAGAGGACACGGACGGTGAAATAAAACACGGCGGTATACTGACACCAAACACATGTTGACACCAGACACGGATCCTTACACTGGACACGTTTAATGTCAGTAGGACACAGGCACTTGTATTACACCAAGGTATAGGGACACTGAACATGAATTGTGACAATGGACACGTGTACTGACAGACAACACGGATGGTGAAACAAAACACTGAGGTACTGGTTCTAAACACATGTTGGCACTGGACACGGATCCTGACACCGGATACTTATACTGACATTAGACCCAGATAACAGCACTGAACACGGATTGTGACAATGGGCACGTATATACGCACAGCGGACACGAATACCGAAGCTGGACACTGGGTTCCAACATTGCACAGATAACGCATTAATAGTAATTCCTGGATTTGTTACTAAATTATATTATCGGATTCTTGTCAGCAAATTGTCAAGCAAGTTGACCAAATTGTCTTTAATTAAGTTTTACTGAGGCCTTTTATAACTTCCTAACTAGTCTTGTTCCTTTTCTCATTTTACTGACGCTATTGGTAGTTAGTATGAAGCATAAAATGTATTTGAGCTGTTCTTTGCGTTATGTGATATTCGTGCTATTATTCATTTAATTCAGCGGTTCATTCAAGGTGTTCTAGCCATAATTTAATTGTCATTTGTTCCTTTTCCCTTGTGGATTTTTGGAAAATAACTGTTTTCAGCTCTCCCAATTCAAAGTATAGCGCGTAATGGATTTTCTCATTCTGTGGAAGGATAAAGGAGGATGATAGGTCTCAAGCGACTCGGGAGAACACGATTGCGGTTTTCGAAGCGCATTGTTTCCAGTTTAGGCATTACCTGTGTGGAACATATAGTAATATTCCAGGCCTTTATACTAGTCGTCATATGTTCATATCTCTATAGGTACAAAGAGCGGGAGTGTGACATTGTAGTACAACAAATATCTTAAAAAGAAAACAGAAATCTGCCTGTTAAAGCAAACCACGATAAATATAATGAAAGGGTATTTTTTCAAACAATTCCTTTGGATTCGAAAACGGATTTTTTCCTTCGTAAAAGCAATTTAAAAATCGATATATCTTTAAAGTTGAATATCAGAAATTTGTTCTCTCTGGAATAGATGCAATTATTAACTGCTGTCACATGATCTTCTGAATATCATGTCTGTGTTGTAAAGGATCTGACATATGACCAGAGACTGTCCAGTCTTTTACACTAACTAACCTTACTCCTGTGTCTACTCTATTTATATCTCCTCTAGAGAACTATTCAGGTCTGCTGTCAACTTCTGTCTGGTGACCAAAGCGTCAAATCCAATTCGTGTGATGTTCTTTTACCATCAGCATAACAGATCATATTCTGTACCATGGATCAATATGACAAAATATTTTAATATTCATTTGGAATTGTCATCTCCACTGCGGATTTTATTCCCATAGTAATCTAGACCACTGACCAATTATTTTGTTTTAAGATCTATCCAGAAACTTTTTCTCGGAGGATTTATCTAGAAAATGAGATGATGTATCCATTTTAATAAGTCTCTTGACAAAAATATATATTATGTGAGTTTTTGCATATATTGATCTGTACTATTAATTAATGAGACAGTTTAATGTATGTCATGTTTTTTTTTTCTCAAGAAAAGTCGTGTAACTCTTTTTGTCTTTTCTCCCGTCATGTTATATACATTATTAAAACTTAGGCCCATACAAAGAAGAGCAAATTACAGATAATCAAAATGAACATTCATGTACTGATTAAAAAACGGGTAAAAATCTGACACAACTCTTAATGTTGATTAACATATACAAATATTTTACTCATTAGTCCAGTTCCTTGTTTATTTTTAAAAAGTTGATCTTATTTTATTTAAAAATTTCTTGATATAAGAAAAGAGTTTTGCAAACAGTCTTAACATATTTAATCCTTAACCAGTACTCGTTGTTTTTTGTCATAAAATGATTGTGTTTATTGGTCTGTGATAATATCATTTAAATCATTTTCTGTCAGCATGAACTCATTAATTTAAAATAAATAAATTTTATAAATAAATAAATTGTGACTTAATTTGTTTTGATGGTCTGTCTTTAATTGATTACATTTGGGATAGTCCATTATTTCTTCTGTAGGGGGTAGGTGGGAGCTTCCTTGGCGTGGTGCTGCTGAGCGAAAATGCATCTTGAAGCCAATTTGTTGGGAAGCCAACTTGTTGGAATCCTGTGTTTGTACCCTGTTGTCATCCCCACCACTATAGCAGGAGTGGGGTGTTTTAGAACTGCATATTGACTGCCATGCCACCCGTCTTTCCTAAAATTCAATGATTAACTTTAAACGTGGATAACAGCTTCCTCTTGCTAAAATGATGGAGGGTATTTCATTGTATCATTCGATCAAATTGTATCATTCGATGTTGATTCGCATATATTTATACGGATACTGCATGTGCACAAGCATGATGACATTTCACACGGATACTGACATTAGACCCAGATAATGACACGGATATTGACAATAGACCAAGGTAATGACACGGATACTGACATAAGACCCAGATAATGACACCGATCCTGAAACAAAACACGGCGGTATACTGACACCAAACACATATTGACACCGGACACGGATCCTGACACTGGACACGTATAATGTCAGTAGGACACAGACACTGGTATTACACCAAGGTATAGGGACACTGAACATTAATGGTGGCTAAGGACACGTGTACTGACAGAGGACATGGATGCTGAAACAAAACACGGATGTATACTGACACCAAACACATATTGACACCGGACACGGATCCTGACATTGGACACATATAATGTCAGTAGGACACAGATACTGGTATTACACCAAGGTATAGGGACACTGAACATTAATTGTGGCTAAGGACACGTGTACTGACAGAGGACATGGATGCTGAAATAAAACACGAAGGTATATTGACACCAAACACATATTGACACCGGACACGGATCCTGACACCGCATACTAATACTGACATTGGACCCAGATAACAGCACTGAACACGGACACTGACAATGGACACGTATATACGCACAGCGGACACGAATCCTGAAGCTGGACACTGGGTTCCAACATTGGACAGATAACGCATTAATAGTAATTTCTGGATTTCTGACTAAATTATATTATCGGATTCTTGTCAGCAAATTGTCAAGCAAGTTGGCTAAATTGTCTTTTATTAAGTTTTACTGAGGCCTTTTATAACTTCCTAACTAGTCTTGTTCCTTTTCTCATTTTACTGACGCTATTGGTGTTATGTTCAGTTAGTGTGAAGCATAAAATGTATTTGAGCTGTTCTTTGCGTTATGTGATATTCGTGCTATTATTCATTTAATTCAGCGGTTCATTCAAGGTGTTCTAGCCATAATGTAATTGTCATTTGTTCCTTTTCCCTTGTGGATTTTCGGAAAATAATTGTTTTCAGCTTTCCCACTTCAAGGTATAGCGCATACTGGATTTTCTCATTCTGTGGGAGGATAAAGGAGGACAATGAGTCTCAAGCGAGAACACGATTGCGGTTTTCGAAGCGCATTGTTTCCAGTTTAGGCATTACCTCTATGGAACATATAGAAATATTTCAGGCTTTTACACTAGTCGTCATATGTTCATATCTCTATACGTACAATGAGCGGGAGTGTGACATTTTAGTAAACAAACAAATACCCTTAAAAGAAAACAGAAATCTACCTGTTTAAGCAAACTGCGAAACAGATAATGAATTGGTATTCTTTCAAACTGTTCGGATTTTTTCATTCGTAAAGGCAACTTTAAAATCGATCCAATATATCTTCATAGTTCAATATCAGAAATTTGTTCTCTGTGGAATAGATGTAATTATTAACTGCTGCCACGATTTGTTGAATATCATGTCTGTGTTGGAAAGAATTTGACATATGACCAGAGACTGTCAAGGCTTTTACCCTAACTTACCTTACCCCTGTGTCTACTCTATTTATACCCCGTCTAGAGAGCATCTAATCAGATCTGATATCTACTCTGTCTGGTGATCAAGACGTCAAATTCAATTGGGCTGATGTTCCTTTATCATCGATATTAGGCCTACAGATCATATTCTGTACATTGGATCAATATGACAAATTATTTTAATATCCATTTGGAATTATCTTCTACAGTGCGGGCTTTATTCCCATAGTAATCCCGACCACTGGCCAATTCGGTTGTTTTAGCACTGGAATGTTAATAGTGATATGATGAAAATAAAGTCTGTATTACGCTGATTAAATAAAATGCCTAAATAGATGAACATTACAGTGTTATATTGTATTTTTTAAATATATATCAGGATCTGCCATTTTCTCTAACGAACTGCTATCCATGCATGCCACACGTCATTTATCATCGATCTTCAATTCACGTATTTAACGGTCGCTAGGCTGTAGTAAATTTTCTAAACTGCTCTATCTTCCTCACCATAATCTTATCATTGATATTTTTATACAGGAAAAACATTCCGATAGTAATTGTTTTACATGTTTTTTATGTCAAGTTTCCTTAAAGCACAAAGCCAGTGACTTTTCGATCAAAGCTTATTGCTCTGGGTATCTTTTTAAAACACATTTATTCGATCAACGAAAAAAAAAAATCCGTTTCGCACAAGTAAATTTTATACCGGAAGTGGTGTTATTGATTTCACTTATAACATCACAATCTTGATAAATCCGATCTTGTCTTGATGATATTCCACAAAGAAGGTTTACCCCGGTTGATAACATCATTGCCGATTGCCACATTCAACCAGAGGAGAACAGGGAATGTGTTAGAAATTATGTATATCTTGGATTCAAATAAGGTCATAGGGGTCTTAAAAAATGTCACCTTAGTGTAATAAACAAAACAACAACTTATCAGGTAAGACATGCACATAACTACATACATTCTGACACATTCCCTGTTTGATTGAATGTGGCAATCAACAATGATCATCTCTGACACACTGAGAAACCACTGTCGTTCATAAAACTAACATTGCTAACGAACAAGATCGCTAGACATTTATTGACTAAACAAATACAACGCGAACATTGTTGTGCACTTAAACCATTATCCTTGCGCACAGTTTGCGACTAGATAGATGGTTGATTACGTCGCACTGCTTCATGAATTTATGTTTTCCTCCTGGCTTTTACTGATTTCAAATTGAATCGTCCCTGAGACTTCATTTATCAGCTGTTTATTCGTCAGCGCACTCTCTTTTGTAGAAACAGCACTATGGCAAAGAATAAGGCATGTCATTACATTAGCGCTGGTATTCTTCTCACTCTCGGGAAAGACAAGAGGCTATTTGTAGTATGACATATTTGATGCAGCTTATTTAAAGGTCTGTTTTTTTCACAGGGTACCATCTTCTTGGTCCTTAATAATCCAAAGAAAACAAAACCCTACTGCCTCATAAAAAACTTGACAGAGATTTACACCTAGTCTCATTTTGAAAACACTTATGACATTTTCTCAGCTTCCAGATGACCATGAAACAAAAAGTCTTTTCACAACTTCCATTCTTTCGAAACATAATATTATTGAACGGTAGAGGTCGTCTTCATTCTAAATGTCTGTACACATGGTGTTTTCTTCACGTAAACTGTCATTTCTGATTCTGAAACAAGAAATAAGATATTACCTTTTAGAATTTATCTAGAAGACACTAACTGAGAAAGTCATCGAGTTTAAAGCATATTATGAAGATGGTAAGTACATAGCCGGATCTGCATACCGGCTTACCTCACTGCGGGTCAACCATTCTAAAATAGAAATCTTCTACAGCTTCACGATTTTATCTATTTTTTTCTCCCTTCTACAAACTTCAGATTGATTCGGCCTTATAATAACTGTTTTTCTCAGTTTAATTTTAAGTAATTTAGTAGTACAATTTATTCGCCAGCGCACGTTTTATTTTCTTTGTGTGTAAATTTCAGGAGATACTTATGGATAAAATCCGGGGAAGTCATATTATTGTTTTAACCATAGGTTTAATTTTAGATAGTTCACATTTACATTCATTTCACTGTAAAAACACAACTTCAATAAAACTATATTAAGATTTGTAACTACATATCTTGCAAGAAAAGACAAAGTCGACGGCTTGAACTGGAATTGTTTTCTATAACCGCGGTTACTCGGGCATCGAATAGGTGAACTTAATTTTTTGTTCGCAAGTTAATATCAGTCGGCGGTTGCACGGTACTTTTGACAGCTCTGCCAGCAACCTTCGCTGGAATCTTGGCCCACTGTCAGTTAGCTTGAGCGAACGCCAAACAAAGGAAAACGTCTCGACATTCGAAGAACGCCACCTGTTGGAATGATGCGGACTTTTTCGTTGGTTAAAAAGTCGGACTATTCTTGATTAAACAAGATATGTGTCCGTGTAACCGCGGCTTTTGTTGCCAGATGTTAAGTTTTGCAGGCAAGGTACGTGTAAATACAGTTAGGTATCCAATAACAGCTGTTGTTAAGTATTGCAAGCAAGGTAAATACGGTTAGGTTTCCAATAACAGCGGTTGTTAAGTATTGCAAGCAAGGTAAATACGGTTAGGTTTCCAATAACAGCGGTTGTTAAGTATTGCAAGCAAGGTAAATACGGTCAGGTTTCCAATAACAGCGGTTGTTAAGTATTGCAAGCAAGGTAAATACGGTTAGGTTTCCAATAACAGTCGTTACAGGTGTAGTGACTGTATCCTATTCTATTACTTACAGAAAATGTTGATCCGGGTGTATTACACAATCAGGTAAATATTAAATAAACTAAATCTCCTTGAAATTAATGCCCACAACAACAAAATAATGCTTATTAAATCACAGAGAAAAGTGAGAAGAAGTCCTCTAGCTTCAAAGGCAAACGCGCTACTCACGAGACTACAGCGCCGGACGTTCCAATTTGACAACTAAGGTTAAACCGAGAACAAATTGATAAAGAAGGTTTCTCTTCATGTAGTTTCTAAAGTAAGGTCTATAGAACAATATACTGAAAATCCTATTCGTGAAATTGCTTAATTAACATAAAGTGAAAATTAACAGCAAGTAGATATTGGAGACCATTTATGGTATAAAGATTTACATGATAAAACCTATTATTAATTTCCGATAGGTGAGAACATACCTCATTAATGGCGTCCTGTTCCGTCACTTATCTTTGATACTATAACTAGTTATTATGATTAGCATTCTGCCTCGTTTTTATTAAAATAATAGTGATAAAACCGTGAAGAATAGGATGTATTTGTTTCATATAAATCGATGTCAAGTTCATTTGTTTTTCGGAAATTTGATATATTTTGCCCAACTGTAAGAAGACACCACAGTTCATTTATAGGGCGAAAAGCAAGACACTAAATCGGCCTCCTAATGTCCGTTAGCTTAGAGAGCACCAAGGCACTGGAGGCACCCGCCCAACAACCCACATTGGATTACTCATTGGTCATGACATAATGACAGATGCTTAAAAAATTATTTTCCTTTCTGGAAATCTTTTCGAAAGTCAAGGCATGTTTTCCCCAGCTGGCATGATGGTATCGTTGTTTGAGTGCTCGTTTCGAAGTTCGAGTCCAGACAAAGACATTTTTTTCTGAACTTTTTATTTTCGTTTATATTTTTTTCCTGTTTTTGTTGTTGATGTTGGTAGTTCTGGTTTGGGACATAGGGTTATTCATATATTAGTAACATTATTTTTATAAGTTTCAAGTAACTTTTATTCATCTTGTACACTCCACTTTATGCGTTTGAGAGTAAAATGTGACGTCATTGTGTCTTGACCAAAGAGTAACCTGCTGACCTTCTCTCCCTATCCACATGTACAGACAGAACGGATGCTGATAAAGGCATTCATTTGTATTCAACATTTAAAACATAAAAATGGAGCCGCCCAAAGAGATAGCCTCAGCTGGATTCAGAAATGTCAGTATTGCAACCAATTTATAGAAATTCGGTTGTCAGTATTACTATCATACATACATACATACAGAATTTCTATGGCGGCTCCATTGATTACTATCATAAATTGCTGCAAAAGATATCCAGCTTCCTGAATGACAACAACCCCACTTATCGGCATAACTTCATTTACTGATATAGACATGTTCTTGGTTGATCCGTCCGCGTCTGATAATTTGTATTGAGTACTTAACAGGCTAACTGTAAGACGTAGTCCTAAAATGTTGCCAATACGACTGGCTTGATAATTTAGACTATCGATAAAATGAGCTTGAAACAATTATCACTTGACACGATCTGTCTTAAATCCCATGTCGAGGAGACAAGCCATGTTAATATACATCATTGTCGTGTTGAGGAAAGTAGTTTAAGCCTCCATCCTTGGAACGACCAATCGTGTCAGACGACCATTGTAGTCTTTGTTACGGATTCCTTTCCAGACTGAAAACGACAACTATGTGATTATTCTGCGGTGATTCTAATAGACTTTGGAAAAGATTATATTTTAAAAGGGTATAGATAGCTTCCATAACCGACGAATCTTCCACATGATTCGTTCAAAACATCAGATTGGTCAACTACTTCATGAACTTTTTTTCTAATGGAGCAATATTTACTCGGCTATGCTAGCTGACATACATGTATATGACTTACTTTCTGTTGCTAATATTAAAAGTTCAACATCTCTAGGAGTCAGACTTTTTTCGAGAATAGCATCTTAATCACATTTACCAATTGACTTCAGTTATTACAATAACATTTGCCTCACATTTATTTACCATTTGATTTTAGTTATGACCATAGCATATTCGTCACATTTACCAATTGATTTCAGTTATGACAATATCATCTTCCTTACATTTAACAATTGATTTTAGTTATAACAATAGCATCTTCCTCACTTTTACCAATTGACTTCAGTTATGACAATAGCATATTCCTTACATTTCCCAATTGACTTCAGTTATGACAATAGCATATTCCTCACGTTTACATATTGACTTCAGTTATGACAATAACATATTCCTCACATTTACCAATTGACTTCAGTTAATACAATAACATTTGCCTCACATTTATTTACCAATTGATTTCAGTTATGACAGTAGCATCTTCCTCACATTTACCATTTGATTTTAGTTATGACAATAGCATATTCGTCACATTTACCATTGATTTTAGTTATGACAAAAGCATCTTACTCACATTTACCAATTAATTTTAGTTATGACAATAGCATCTTACGCACATTTACCAATTGATTTCAGTTATGACAATAGCAACTTCCTCACATTTACCAATTGACTTCAGTTATAACAGTAGCATATTCGTCACAATTACCATTTTATTTTAGTAATGACAATAGCATATTCTTCACATTTACCAATTGACTCTAGTTATAACAATAACATTTGCCTCACATTTATTTGCCAATTGATTCCAGTTATGACAATAGCATCTTCCTCAAATTTACCATTTGATTTTAGTTTTGAGAATAGCATATTCGTCACATTTACCAATTGATTTTAGTTATGACAAAAGCATCTTCCTCACATTTACTAATTGATTTTAGTTATGACAATTGCATCCTCCTTACATTTACCAATTGATTTTAGTTATGACAATAGCATATTCGTCACATTTACCAATTTATTTCAGTTATGACAATATCATCTTCGTAACATTTACCAATTGATTTTAGTTATGACAATAGCGTCTTCCTTACAATTACCAATTGATTTCAGTTATGACAATAGCATTTTCGTGACATTTACCAATTGATTTCAGTTATGACAATAGCATATTCGTCACAGTTACCAATTGATTTAAGTTATGACAATAGCATCTTCCTCACATTTATCATTTGATTTTAGTTTTGACAATAGCATATTCGTCACAGTTACCAATTGATTTTCGTTATGACAATAGCATCTTCCTCACATTTACCAATTGATTTTAGTTATGAGAATAGCATCTTCCTCACATTTACCAATTGACTTCAGTTATAACAATAACATTTGCCTCACATTTATTTACCAATTGATTTCAGTCAGGGCAATAGCATCTTCCTAACATTTACTAATTGATTTTAGTTATGACAATATCATATCCGTCACATTTACCAATTGATTTCAGTTATGACAATAGGATCTTCCTCACATTTACCAATTAATTTTAGTTATGACAATAGCATATTTGTCACATTTACCAATTAATTTTAGTTATGACAATAGCATATTCGTCACAGTTACCAATTGATTTTAGTTATGACAATAGCATCTTCCTCACATGTACTAATTGATTTTAGGTATGACAATAGTATCTTCATTACATTTACCAATTAATTTTAGTTATGACAATAGCATATTCGTCACATTTACCAATTGGTTTCAGTTATGACAATAGCATCTTCCTCACATTTACCAATTGATTTTAATTATGACAATAGCACATTCCTACTATTTATCAATGGATTTCAGTAAGGACTATATTCAGACGATTGGCTTGGTCCATTAACATTGGTTATAATACAGGGATGTTTTTGCAGTAGTCGCCTTGTAATTGTGAAGTTGTTTTATAAATCTCAGAAGTTCAATCTAACATGTCACATCCGGTACGTGTACTGGCTGTCTAAAATATATATTGATGTGTACTCCAAACTAAGGAATTGATAAACTGTTTGCATAAAGAGGAAAGGTTCATGTTTAGGCATATTAAAACAAGCGAAATGCTGTCCTGTAGAAATGAAATAATATCTTCGATTTTTGGGCGTAAGGGTTTAGTTAACATGATTTTTCCCATGCTGCTTTCGGGATTTCTGACTATTTTGCCAGCCTAAGTTGTGCACCAAGAACGCTGATACTGTTATGTTCATTGATGATTCAGAAAATCGATGACCAACAACGGATGGCTTGGGTTGTTAAAGACATTTCAAGGCGTGTTTTGACTTCTGCTGGAAATAACACATATGCGGCAGTGTTGATGTATTGTATTTGTATTTGTGCAGTGGCTCGTAGTAGAGATTGTTATATAATATCACAGTAACATAAAATTAACCATATGATATACAACACTTATGAAAGTTTATAAAGGAAATTCCACTCGTATAACAGATCAAAAGTCATGAAAATATTTCATTGAAATTTAAAAAAATTACAAACGACAAAGGGAAGTAACCGTTAAAGGCTCTGTATATGAAATAATGGTTATGGTGTTATTAATAAGTCAGTGCGTACAATTTTCAACTCTTGTGAGAAGAAAAAAGTAACATTTTCCACTTTTCATACTTTTCTACTTTCACAAGTATATCTTAATTAAATCACTGTTTTAAATAAACAACTACATTTTAGGGGAAGAGAATTGAAATCTTCGTGTGATTATAATCCTATAGCTGGGTCAGCAATGAAAAAACCCATATATAACTCCTTTCCCGATTTCAAAACGTTGAACGAGACCGCAAGAGTGCGAAGAGAAACCTTCTGTTGCAATTGTTAATCTTTAAAGACAAACTAACAATTCCGATAGAAGACAAGATTATAACAGAACAAAAAATTGTCATAAAGTGGAAAAATGAAACGAGCAAAACGCCACAGAATTACATTCCACAAGCTTCACGGGACATTTAACTAAAGC
>JAVFBZ010014767.1:0-11841 GCA_032466195.1 Katharina tunicata | reverse complement strand
CTATACATTTTTCTGACCGTTATTCTTTGATAAAGGGTCAGTAACATAGGAGTTGTTCATTTTAATTAAATAACTTGGGACTAACGACCCCTAGTCGGCACAAATGAAGCCCATAGGCCTACTAATTGTTGTATAATGTAGGCCTATATTTCGCGAAAAAAATGGCTAATTTATCCCGGAAAAATCATTTTAAAAAAAGTTTGGGGGGGGGGGGACATTCACCATACGTTATGGTAATCGCGTTCAACGTATGCCAAGATCGCTTTGTGAAACTGGGGCCAGTAGGGCCTACTGGACTGCAGTATATGTTCTGTACATGTCAACAGCATATAAAGATGTGAAAGTACATTTGTGGATTAAACAAATTATTAAGTTTGTGTTTTCACAGTGATGAAGCTGTCTCCGTAGCCTAAAATAATATTTGTTAATATCTCCAAGAACAAAAGAGTAGGCCTAATCTTTCAGAAAAATAAAACGGTGTAGGCCCCTAGGCCTATATAATAATAAATAGGCCTGCCATGTTATATCAGACGCCCATACGCGTTTGAATATGCCTAAGGCGCGATTTTTGTATCATATTTGAATGATTTAATAAAATGGAGACAAAAAGTGTTTTTCTTATCACAGTCGAGTCTTACGATCGTTTACTGGACAGATAAACATGAACCATCTGGCGTATATTATTCTATTGTATAAATCCGCTTACATGTAGAGCTATGTTAAAGGCCAATATACTAGGGGAGGCTACTCCAGTAAGGAGATTGACGCAGATGAGAAAACAAAATCTATTTAAACATTGTCAAAACTTGATTTGTATCTGTTGTTGGGAAAACATATAACTAACGCTAGCCTTTTGTTTATTCCAGTCGCGTTTTTGTCTGTGAAACCCCCAAAGAAATTGAGTTTATTTGAAAACTTGTACTACTTTGCTGATGAGGATGAACATCCTGTCCTCTGCAGCCACATTTCACGTCATTACTACTGCTGCTGAGATGACAGACGTTTGGAATTGATACAGCGTAAGTGGTTTTTGGATAAAATCGCGAACACTTGTCATCCTTTGTAAGTGATTCTGTCTTGCTCATGTTAATTTAAAATGATGAATTGTTGAAATTGCTTCGATTTTTTTTTTTTATTGGTATGCTATTTGCAATTCTTTCAATTCATTTTGTAAACATTACCGTTGTAGCTTTGTTTTCGTCCGGGTGCAGTGAACAACAACAACATCACATACAATTAATATTGATTGTTTTGATGCTTCGGGCTTCAGATGCTTCCTTGTGAAGTCCTACATTTGTGTTAATCTTGTGTTTGGCAGGTGCTGTGTCATTTATTGTAAATCAGCTATTTATTGATTTGTGCAAATAGATGTTATTATTTACGATAAACGATATTCCCTTTATTGGTTTGCAGTATATTGTCAACATACATGTATTTAGAAAAGGCAGAAATATTCATTGTTTTATTTGTTTGGAATGACAGATCAAGATGCTCTCTACCAAATTCATTAATAGTTCTGTGACTCATCGATGTGACAGGTTCTCTACAAATGCAAGTCATTGTTAAGCACAGCTTTTCACCCATGACTAGAAATCTTATAGCATGTGTATAGGGGCCAAGTCGCCAAACTGCCTGGTTATATATATATGTTGAATTGTTAAGCGTAATCAAATCCATAGCACTGAAGAATCAATTAAAAGGTTACAGAATGCAATTACGTTGCTTTGTAGTGTGCTCGGTAGGTAATGGATGCATTTTCAATTTTAGAAGAATAATGCCATACCCTTTAGTCTAACTTTCTCTGTTATATTTAAACTTTTCAAAACATTATGTGTTGGATGGTGTACTTTTTACTGACCAATGACAGAAATTGGCTTTTGAAGAAAAAAATTGTTAACGCAAAGCCTATTTTGCATTTATGCGAACTTATGGACTTTTTGTTACAGAAATTTAGAAACCAGTTTGGACTGTTTTTGCACCAGTTGGTCAACAATGTAATAAAACATATATATGTCAAATGTACACGTACCTGTTACTATGTAAACTAGAGTACAGCAGCGACTCCAACAAAAGATACCCAAGGATGCATGGTGATTTCAATATTTTGGTTTATTTTAAAACCATTGCAACGTTACTAGAGTTCATGCTGATGTACACATAAAAGAAGAACAAATCTCTCAAGTACCTCTTGGTTAAGACGAAACGTCCTTCTGTATCACATAACGCCATTAACTGCCCACAACTTCATTTAGTAGACTAATGGGTTTACTACTAACTCTATACAATACATTTTTCAGGTTGTTCTTATTTTAACCCATACACTGTACCTAATATCTATGTGTGTTACATATTCACCGCATATTTATCTTCACAATTTACATTTACTTGTTTTGTCTTTTCTCGAGATGCGCCTAAAGTTAGGTTATCCAGAACAACTCGAGATTCAGGTCTATCTAGAAACCAGTCTCTGAGAATTGATCTAGAACACGACATAATTTATCGACTTAAATTAGTCGATATCCCTGTGCCAGTGTGACTACTCTTGACAAAAAAATTATATTAAATACTTACTTTTTCAAGTTGTGTCAAATGCCAGTTTAAGAGATGTTATACATGTACATCTACCAGCAGTTTATTTATTCAGAATAGCCCCTATTTATGAATATTTTATGACTTGATTTAAAATAAGGTAGAAAAGATTGTACCAAAAAGATAATTACTCCACAATTTACCAAATGTGTTGACCGCTCAGATTTGTGTAGCGTTCTGTAATTACTAACTAAATTACATGTACATGGATGTTTGGCTTAAAAACTGATGATCAACATGAACAAAGGGTAGTCAGGCCCCTGTGTGGGTGTTAACTTCGATAAGCTTACATGTTCAAGATTATTTTAAACTTGGGCACATCTGTCTGTTGGGCAGTGTGGTGAAAAGAGCTTATTATTCCCTTATTTCCCTTATGCAACGTATGTGTACTCTATATAACTATAGGGGATATACATGTAGCACTCTATTTGTAAATTCAATTTAGGGGCTTAATCTTTTGGTCGACTTTTATTAAACTTATAAAACAAACAACATTTTTTTAGCAAGTTCCAATTTTACGTTTATTGGTTCAAGGTCTTTTTTTACCATTTTTAGACATTATAGAAAAAGCTTGTCATCACTCTATCTTCTCCCTGGGCCGACATTCATCCATCCATGGAAGTAAAGCAGAAGGAATAACAGCTTTGCCACTTCAGAGTGTATGACATAGGCTACGGACATAGTAGGGGCTGAAGAATTAGCATGTGTGCAATGAGCTGTGACCAATTGGACTTGAAACTTGGTAAACACATGGGAGCAGATAGTCAGACCTGAATCACACCTGATGTGTGTTCATTAAGCTGTTGAGGTATTAAATGTCCCTTGTGTTTGTTTTATCACGGTGTGATCTCAACAACTTTCCAAATAAAATAATAAAAGTAAAAACGCGTATCAATAACATACTGTACAATACACACATTTTGGAAAATTCTTGGAAATGTGCAAAAATCAATAAAAACTACAGCAAGCCTGAAAACTTGACCCTTTTTTGAATGCACTGTTAATAGTGTAACTGCAAGACTAATTGCAACTTTCATGTGTGTGTTTAACTTCCGTAAAGAATGGAACTAATTGATTATGTTATATTCGAGTGCACATATAGCACATCTCTGCTGGTTTGCACATAATCTGTGTGCATATTGGATGTCCCACTTCCGGGTACATAACTTAGAGGACCATAGCAGCTGTGAACTGCTCTAGAATGATGCTGTCATTGATAATTGATTTTGTTTAATTGGCATTAAGAAGCAGGGTACAAAAAAACATGTCAAATATGGATTTACAACTTCTGGGTATATTGATAATACATGCATACCCAGAAGACAATCTTTGTCATGTTTTCGGTATTGATAATTGATACATGTAATTATAAGTAAGTTCTGTTAGGCCCATAATCAGATCATTAGGTACAAATTTATCGATCAATCAATCTTCAGTTTGAGCATTTTAAAGCCAGTTGACATTCTGACAAGACATATGGTAGTAACTCACTGACAAATACATGTATGTATAATGCAACATGTACTTTAATATCATGTAACACACATACAGTTCACACTTGTGCCGACTGTTACCTGACACTTGTCACCTGTTACCATTTATATGCCATTGATCGAAATTTTCAGAGCAAGTGGGCCAGTTTAACAGCAGTTTGCAGTACTCAGTGAAAGTGCTGCCACTGTTGTGTTGCAACCGGGAGTGATTGTAAATTGGTTTTAAGGAGACTCTTCCATTTCAAAATTCTAATTATATTTTAGATATTTGTGGCACCGGTAGACATTTATGTTATTGTCTAGGTAACTAGAAAAACAATTTTACAATTCTAAAATTCTAACACTATTTCAGATATTTGTGATTGATATCATATTTTTCATGTTTTAGAAATATTATTGTCTATGTGCAGTGTAATTTGAATACCAGTTTTATAAAATGTTAAATTCTAGTCATATTTCAGATAAAAGGTAGACATTTTAAAAATGTTATAGTCTTGATGAATAACAGTTTTAAATATTCTAAGATTAAAAAATTCAATTTCTTATTTCAGATATTTGTTCTGTACATTTTAGAAACAGGGACTTACTGCCTAACTAATTGGAATTTGGAATATCAGTTAAAAAAATCTAAAATTCGAATCCTATTTCAGATATTTATGTTGGGCATTTAGAAATTTTATGGTCTACGTAGCTGAAATACCAGTTTCTAGAATTTGTCATGCTGGTGGTGGCGTGGGTGGGGCCGAATGTGGCTCGAAGGTTGATCGTTGGACTACGGAACCCCCTTCACTGTACCTGCAATTGGTTCGATACACCCTGTGGACCTTAGTTATATAAGGGAAGTTTTCCGGTGGGTACGGAGTTTGCAGGGTGGTTTTTCGAGGTTTTTCTACGTACACTGGCAACGCAAATTATTAAGATAAAGTAAGTCTTCATATAGGTGAAATATTCTTCAGTATGACGTTAAACACCAATCAAACAAACATCCTGGTGGTGTACATTTTAGAAATGTTAATTTATTGTTTTAGTAACCATGGTAACTGGAAAACCAGTTTTAAAATTCCTAAGTTCTGAACCTATTTCAGATATTGGTGGTGGACCTTTTAGAAGTGTTATTGTCTAAACTCTATGCAATTGGGTTATTCCTTCCATATCTCATTATGATACATGTACAATCATTTAAAAAAACACAAATATGATTTATTTATGAACTTCTTTTGAATTTTGTCGCCTCTTGCTGCCTACATTTTCCTTAGCCAAGAGGATCACTTTGTAAACATGCCAAGTTCGCAAGATAAGCTCATGTTTCAAGTGCAAAATGTGGTAAGAAGAATTGGAGATAAGAGCTACTGTAGGGCCCAGTGACATAATTTAATGTGTTCCTATTACATGTGTTGTATTAGTGTATTGGTCCTCTGCCCTGGTGCTCTCTGAACTAAGGGGCATCAGGAAGCTTAGTTGTTGTTGCGTGTTGTTTTGAATCTTGACCTAGTCTTGTGGTGCCTATGTCTGTTGTTAGTGTTATTGTCATTTGAAAGAAATAAGCATACGGCAAAAAACCCGAATCAAACTAGTATTTATAAAAAAACGACTTTAACTTGTGACATGTGTGTCTGGGTATAACATGTATATTGATAAGCAACGTTTTGGCCCAGTTGCTAAGACTGTTTTCAAGCATTGATTACAACTCATGCAAAGTCATGTCTTTGTTATTTGCCCAGATTCAATTCAAAAGTGTAGTATTGGTTGACTAGTTAATAAGTAATGATACAGAAATCTTCCCAGATTCGATTCGAAAGTGTACAGTATTGGTTGATATGTACAGTGTATGTAAGTACTTCATGAAATAATATTTTATACATGTAACATTGTTTATGTCTTTCACACTCTACCAACATTGTAATCTTCTTATCTTTTTGTTTCTACAGTTGACTGGGCCCTAAGAATCATTACTGTTCCAAGCCGGGGCCATGGCATGGGAAGTGGGAAATGGCACTGCCTGGGTTGGGTTATTGCACTGGGCATATGAAGGTGTTGACCACTCACTGCCTGGCAATGGGGGTGAAGAATGTGTGAACTTTTTAAACATATCTCAACGAGTCCTAGAGTCCCTGTTTGCGTCATGCTTTGCTATGTTTACGATGATTTGGGGTTACTACCATATGACAGTACCACACCTTCAGAAAGACAATTCACCAGAGCCCATCTCTAAGAGGATTTTATTGGTGTTGCTGTGCCTGACTTTCGGCACAGAGTTGGGCTTTAAGTTTGCAACTCGCCAGATGATCTGGATTTTAAACCCCTGTCACCTGGTTACCATGTTACAGGTAAATTGACAGTCATTATAAATAATATGTACATGTAATGCCAATTACCCACTACCCATGGTTACAGGAAGGCATCCATTGTGGTGTCACGTTTTAAATACATCCTGTGCTTATAACAGGGGTGGTTGGGCGGGAGCTTCATGCGCCCTGTTTCTCTCTGACCCTAGGGTGATTAAGCAGCCAATTTGTTATTTGGTCCTGTTCGTAGTCTTGTCCTAATGAGTCCAGAGTTGTTGAAGGTGGTTTTCGTTAACTTTTTAGCCAGCACATTGTTATGCGAGTGTCAGAAATAACCTTAAGTAACAAGTAAAAGCTGTATAGGAAAACTTAACAGGGGATGAGGTCAGAATTGGTTGAAATTCGCTACTCACAAGCCAGTCAGTATAACTTGTATGGCTGATTAAACTGTATATATTTTTTAACTTTATTTGACATCATTAAATTGTGGATGGTTGGATTAGAGTCTCCTGTACCCTTGTACTCAAACAATCAACCAGTCTGTGTAAAATAAGCTATAAGTACATGTATGGTGTAAAACGCACTAAAACAAACAGATTCCACAGCGCCTCCGGTTAAGATACTGAAGTCCTTCCTTGTCATGACCCGCACTTGATCTGAATTAACATGCATACAGTCTACATTCACTGACATTGGGGTCATTGGGCAAATGTTGCTGGCCTCGACATGTAGTTCCACCCAAAAAGCTTCCTGCCTAGAGTCAACCCATATGAGAAGCAACATTCATACCCCCCGGTCAGGTAATTGATCTACCTGTGTGGTCATATTGATTGTGGCCTTTAACTTTCAACATTCACAGCAGTCACAGCCACCACAGCTGTCATGGAATGGAGTTATTGACTATAATCAAATGCTTCTATCCATTGAAGGCTTAAAGTCAAGCCTAATCAATAATTGACACAGAATATAGAAGACTCCTAGGTGTGAATGTAAACATGTTCATGGTTCGATTTTTGTTAACCTTTAATAGTTATATACGTTATGTATGTGTATGTAGAAAAAGAGAAACTCCAAACAAGAAAGTCTTACTGGTATTCTGGTATTAGATAGATTTAGATTATTATCTATGTACCAGCATGACTTCCTTGTGCAAAATTTCTCTTATTGCAAATATCTCTAAACGGATCTGTGGCTTTTGATTGAGGTGGACGTTACACAGAGTCAATACAGAGTAATGAGATTGATCAAGTGGGGCTTTACGCCATACTTAAGGTTATTTCACTTATATATGACGGCATGCATGCCAGCCCAATCCGTGAAGGAAACCACTGTAAACGACGATGGTAACAAAAGATCACAAAACTTTTACTGAACACATACAAAACAGGACGTTAGGAATCAATGATAACCATCTAACTATAAATGGTGTATAAATATATATATTCTAACATGATTTCCTTATTCATGTTATTTGGAGTAGCTCTTGTTATGTTTTTTTAGTGCCTTATACATGTAACTAGTACCATAAAATTTGATTCCAATTTGATACATCAAATAACCTAATAATTCGCCTTATTCATAGTGGCTTGAGTACGATGTAAAACCCCAATCAAAACAAACAAATATTCATAGTGGAGTACATGTAGTTATCGGGAACTTCCTGTGCCCTGGTTCTCCCTGAGCTACATGTAAGGGGCAGATGTACATGTACATGTAAGCCGTTTTGTTGGGGTGTCCAGTTTTTTGCGCTGTAAATGCCCTGTGTCGTCAGTGTCTTTTAGGGGGTTTCCTTCGCAGATTGGGCTGCCTTGCCTTCATATAAACGAAATAGCCTCAAGAACACCGTAAAACCCCAATCAAGCAGATAAATGTTTATAACATGTATGCATTTTCTGATTCAACAACAAAATAACAATAGGCATAGGCTAATAATCAATCTACTTAATTGCACTACAAAGTCATCAAATTTGTTTAAAAAAACGCAACTTTGTTTCTGTACTTTAGCATCTGTATTTTGTCAAGAGTTATCACACTGGCACAGGGACATGGACTAATTAAAGTCGATAAATTATCTCATGTTCTAGATCAATTCTCAGAGACAAATTTCTAGATAGACCTGAATCTCAAGTTTTTCTGGATAACCTAAAGGCGCATCTCCAGAAAAGGCAATACATGTAACATGTAAATTGTGAAGATAATTATGTGGCGAATATGTAACATTTCTATTTGATATGTATATCGGGGAATCTGTTAATACATGTACATTTATCAGAACTTTGCTGTATTTAATATGTGTGCTGTGACAATATACTGTGTCGTGTTCCTGTAATTGTGTATACATGTAACCATGGTAATGACATTGACACTGTAGGAACTTTTGTCAACAAGTATTTGTGATTTTATATTGGTATGCAGTGGTGATAGTGGGTACATGTAGTAGTTTAATTGATTGAGTCTGAAATACAAGATTGTTTTCACATGGAATGTAGGTCATTATGGATATGATAGCATACTTCCTTTCTCAGTGTATTGTTCTGTGGAATATCACATACCTGTATACATTCAGGAGTTGCATTGTAAATTATTCACTGGAAAATTAACTGTGTATTCAGTTTAATAAGGCGGATGGTTGTGTGGGATTCTCCTGTGCCCTGTTTGCTCTACGAGCTTAGGGGCATAAGAAAGTTGTGTCCTGTTTTATCCTGTAAAGGTTACGTCCCTTTTTGCCAGTGTCGTTAAGGGTGGTTTCCTTCACCGATGCGGCTGGCAAGCCCTCATATGAGTGAAATAACCTAAAGTATGGCGTAGAACCCTAATCAAACAAACATACAATCTGATTCGTTGCAGTGTCCTATTTTTCGACTTGTAAATGAATTTGGTATTTTGTGTGTTGTCACAGTCAGTGTATGTAGTTTAGGGTGGTTTTCTTTGCCCGTTACTTAACACTGATTGGGTTGGCAAGCTGTCATGTGAGTGAAATAACCTTAAATAACGATGTAAAACATACTTTTCTTTTCTCTGTGTATTGTTTAGTGGAATATTGCATCACATAGGAGACGAGTCATATTATTAGTTATTGTTTTTTTTACCGTATTGAAGCTCGTACACCCTGAGCCACAGGCGAAGTGGTGTACAAGCTTCAAGACGGTCATAAAAATCCGCCAAGGTAAAAATTGAAGCAAAGGCCGCCATGTTTGTTTTTTTATTACCCATGAGTTGAAAATTCTCCCAGGGTTTTTATCCCCTGGCAAATTGACCAATCAAAACACAAGGAATTTGGTTGACTGATAATAAAGTAAATTATTCACTGGGAAATTAATTGTGTATTTAGTTTAATAAGGCGGGTGGTTGGGTGGGATCCCCCTGTGACTTGCTGCTCTCTGAGCTTAGGGGTATACAGAAGCTGGTTTGTTGTGGTGTCCTATTTTTCATCTTGTATATGTAAATGAAATTTGGTTCATGTATCTTGTGTGTTGTCAATACTAATCAGTGGGAAGGGTGGTTTCCTTCTCCCAATGAGTTGGCAAACTTTTGTGCGAGTGAAATAACCTGAAGTACGGTGTAAAACATACTTATTAAAATCAACTAGTTAATTAGTCAAATAATTAGTTAATTAATCACAAATGGAATGTAGGTCATTGATACCAGCTCCTGACTTATTATAAATATCTATACAGGTACAGCTGTATATGATGTTGGTAATACAGGTCCAATGTGTAATATGTTATAGAAAAGGAAACACATAAATAACTTATTATCAACTAATATTCAAAACGTTTTAATTCCTTTGGTCTCAACTTTAAGTAGGTCAAATTTACAAGAGACATGTTCATGTACAGAATTGTTTAAAATTTATCTTTTTATTTTTTTGCATTATTTTTAAATTGTGTCTCTAGGGGTTAATCAAACTGCTTTCTTTTCTTATACAAAAATATATAAATGGGAGACTGAAAATAAAACTATTAACTTTACCGTTTAATGGGACCCATTATTCGTATGGAGACAGAAACAGCTGAACAGGACTTTATTCATAAAGTATGCAGTATTTATTCAATAGACTATCAATACGCTGAATGATACTTATCGATCAACATAACATGCTACATGTTTGAACTGTAACCAAAGTCAAATGATTATCCAGCAACAGAAAATCAGTCAGTTCCTTTACACACCGTTATGTTGATTTTTTAGTAGCTGTAGTTTTATTTTATTATATTTTTTCTGTTGTTACCTGTAGATATTCCTGTTGGCGGCTCCTCCATGTCGTTTGACCACAGTTGTTTTCCGGTTACATATGCACATGTTAGCTGGAGCCTCAATTGCTCTTCTGTTTCCTGTCATCAATACTAGATTGGTAAGTCCTGTTCAATTCTCATATAGTCACAAAGAGATCAATACAAACACAAACAATCATTGTAACAAAATGGTACTGTGGTTATCACATCCAATGCTTTGTATATGATACTGTATGCTTGTATTTATTTTTGGCAAGAGTAATAACACTGACACATGGATATCGACTTATTAAAACCGTATATACCCGAGTTCAAATCCCGGTGGAGGCAAGCAAAATTGTCTTTCTCTACATTTATACAAAAATATATATGGATAGGAATTTGGTTGTTCTATTGTGAGCCTCTGTAGCTCAGTCGGTTAGAGCGCTTCCCTGCTGGCCAGAGACCCGAGTTCAAATGCCGGTGGAGACAAGCAAAATTTTCTTTCCCTACCTTTATAATAAAATATATATTTTTGTATAAATGTAGAGAAAGAAAATATATACAGTATGTATATATGTAAACACTTAATATCATACAGTATAACATTATGACTGGACGAGAGCCCCTTCTTGTGCCCTGGCACTCTCTGAAGTATGAGGCATCTGGAAGCAGTTTTGTGTCATGTTTTTGTCTTGTTAATGTACCAAAGTGTCTTTTATTTTGCCAGCTTCATTCAATATAGTTTCATTCACCCATTAGTCTGGTACGCCTTCAAACATGTACATGAGTGCAACAACCTGAAGTTTGACGTAATAACCCAATCGAACAAAGATCATATCACATTTAATCATATTTAATTGATGTATTTAATTGCACGATGTTTACTGATGTTCCTTTATATGTTTATGGTTTTACCCCTCGACCAATTTTGGCCTAGGGGTATTGTCGTCATCATGTACGTACGTCCGTCCGTCCGTCTGTCTGTCTGTTACCGCGATATCTCCGAAACGAAATCATGTAGGGCCACCAAATTTGGATATGTTATGTATCTAGTGAATTGCGGGAAGCCTATTGAAATTGGGCATGCTCGTCACAGAATTTATGGAGTTATGCCCCTTTTTCAACTTTTTTCTATATAATGATATCTCTGAAACAAAATCACGTTTGGCCACCAAATTTATATATATATTATGTATCTAGTGAATTCTGGGAAGCCTATTGAAATTGGGCATGCTCGTCAACTGATTTGAAATTGGG
>JAVFBZ010014734.1:0-11841 GCA_032466195.1 Katharina tunicata | reverse complement strand
GACTTTCAGTCAGTCTAACTTGTTCAATCTCAGACAGAGAGGCTAATTAATAAGTTATACAGTAGGCTAAATTAATTTTTTATAATTGGATTACGCCCTTTCCCAAATTTGCTTGTGGTCTAATTTCATGTTACCTATTTGACTAAACACACTAAGAGTGGGTGAAATGGTTGAAGAATTAGGGTACTTGATATACAGTATAAGTGATATTCTCTTGGTGAATCACAATATAAATTTTTTAAAAACTGTTTTCTAAATATCTGTTCCGATTAACATACTTCTAATCAAATGCTCACTTGTTGAACAACAAGAAATTATTGTGCCATAAATGAAAGCGTAGAGGCTACAGTCACAAAATGTTATCAAATGGTATTTTATTGCTGCAGGACAATTATGAAAGTGGCTTTGCTACTAAAATTATATGTCACTGTGCATTATATTTGTTGTGCAAACCTGGTAAACTGGTTATTCTTGCAAGATTTTATGTAAAAGTGTTACTGTACTCGGTTTCAGTAAACCTTCTTACTAATACTGCATTCACATGTATAATGATGACCTACATTTGTTTTATTGGGGATTTTTACAAGGCACTTCCAACAAATCAAAATCAAACAAATCATATTTCCCTTTATTTTTAAATATATAAATAACAAATTTCAGACTTACCTCTAAATAACTGGGTCAGCTCAAACTATTTTCTTGTTATGAAAAATCAAACATCCACACCTGTGAAATAAAATAATTAGTAAAAAATATTTGTTATTAGCTTGATTCTTTTTTCGTAACATTTAAATACAATGAATCTGAATTTTTGTAGAAACTGGTTGTAAATTATTGGGTTTAATAAATATCCTGTTCAGGTTGATTCTTGAATGATGCAGTGACCACACAAACAGTAAACAGAACACAGGCTAATATGTGAATAAAAGACTCAAACCTCTTGCTTTTCTTTAGGGCAGCCAAACATCACATGTCACAAAACTCTACAAACTTCTATTATTCCATTGAATTAGCAGATACTTTTTTAATAACATTTTCAGACCAATCTTTTTTGTTGTAATCATTACTTGAAAACGGTCTTAGCATCTAGGCTGAAACGTTGCGCCAGAAATATACCAGAAGTGGTTTAACAATAATATCTTATTTATTTTAGACAGGATATAATAAGTTCAAAGTCACACTCCAAAATGATCCACCACAGAAAAACTAGGTCAGGGGTCTGAATATAACACTAATGATTGGCTAATATCTGTGACCAAACAGGTCCTCTGGAAACTGCTCTTCTGACCTTTTGGAATTGAAAGGGGTATTTCAAGAGGATGACTCTTAATTCGTTTACCAAACACCAACATTGAATGTTATCAAATAAGTGATATTTCATGATTATTGAGTATGATCAGATGTTAAAAAAAAAATCACAAAATCTGCAGTCTTAAGGTTTTACGGACGGCGAGGCAACATGAATATATAACGCTTGACTCTAACGGTATACGTCTCGCAGTAACAAAACTGATTATTCATTTTGACCAGTTTGATTTTGTGCGAGCGACATGTAAACCATTTGTTAGTTCACAACAAATTTCGAAGCATGAGATATCCGCTACAAGGTCTGCACTCAGACTCTTCCTCATATAAATATCAAATATTAACAGCATCCTGGCTTATATGCAATTGAACGGACAACGTTTTTTTTTTAATGGGGTTTTACGCTGTACTTAAAGATATTTCACTTATATGACAATGTACCAGCCCAATCAGTCATTGTCAAGTAGATTTATTCTCTTAAAACTGAACAGCATGCATCTACCTCCGTCACATAAATATTGATTCCGAGGAACTCAGGCGATAGTTTTTAGTTATTTTCTGTCCGATAAAAACTTACATGCGAGTTCTACCCATTTAGTACATTTTTAACAAGCACCTTAAAAATCTAAAAAAAAAAGTGTCACAGCAACCACATTGGCAACTACAATGTTTTCTTATTTTTTAACTTAATATTCTGCACCAATTTTCATCACATTGCTTGCCTCGAAATCTGTGCACCAGTCCAAATGAATAATGAATACCAGTCAGATCGTCAAATAACCAACTCGTCAAATCTAAATAACCAACTCGTCAAATAGTATGACCAAGTCGTCAAAAAGTATGACCAAGTTGTCAAATATGAACACATACAAGCTAATGTGAGTTCTAATGGTGTATTATCTTCAAATATACCAATAAATTAAAATACCATGGCTTGGAAATGTAAGATTTCGAAATAAATATCTGTACTTTGTCCTATCGGATTTAGACAGAACACAAAGGCAGATAACCTGTATGCTGCGGGTGAATTATGATATGTGCAGTATATCATAATTGTTTGTCACAACGCATTGTGACAGTCAGTTTTTCTTTTTCTAAAGATGGCTTAGTTATGGCAGCTGATTGAGAAAAATATCAATTTTTCATGAGATTCTGTGATAGTGTAAAATTCATAAGTTTTGACAGCGTATGTTACTTTTAGTTACATAGCTATAAAAAAGTGAACAGCATGCCTTTTCCAGATTAAAGTCGTGTGACTCATGTCTATTTAAAATAATAGAAAACTCTTTTTGAGAATGGTTGTCTATCATTTCTTACGTTTGGAAACAATCAGTGCTCTTAAAGTTTGTTAAATTAGTTTTGAATGAAGAACAAACACAAACTCGTAGCTCGTCAGGTAATTATTTTGAATGCCTAAATGCCTTGAATTTTATACAGCCTAAATCCTCTAGGGCAGGCATTTAGTTAGGATTTGAAAAGAGGGTGTCCAAATTGAGTCATTGACTCATAGCAAAATTAGGCCGGGGTCAAGGGGCCGCTAAGGCCACGTAAGACAAAGGTTCCTAGATTGCTGGAAATGCATTTTGAGCCATTTAAGGCCAATTAATACTAGGAGGTTTACTTTCTTTTTTTCAGAACTTTTTAAAGTGTTTATTACAAGCCAAAGGTTCCTCGATTGCTGGAAATGCATTTTGAGCCATTTAAGGCCAATAAATATAATATTAGGAGGTTTACTTTCTTTTTTTTAAGAAGTGTTTATTACATTTTCTTGCTTATAAGACAATAAGAAAAAATGTTTAAAAAAATAATATTTTTTTTACGCTTATTGGTCTGATTAATTTGTTGCTTTGTTGAATAACAGCAAATAGTATGTTATGAGCATCCAGCCATCATGAGCCATGATAATGATATTATTTCTCAACAAAGTCTAAGTCGCTCAGACCACTGGTTATTCTAAAATTTTGATAATGCCTGAAGGGGAAAAACCAAGTTTTTGCCCGACAGAAAATAACTAAAAAACTATCGTCTGAGCTTCTTGGACTGGTAGACAATCTCAACACTAAAGTGACATTAATTTCCCAAGAGAGCAAAATACTGTAATTGTTGTAGTACACCGTGATGATGGGGTCAAATAGGTAAAATAGTCAAGCACACCGTTAAAAACACCCGGCTGGTTGAAAGAATTGCATATTTTACAAGATATGTGTTCAGTACAAAGTTTTCATCCACGGAAACTGGGTAAGCTATAACTATAGTTGGAAATTTCCAATTGACACTGGTCGTACTGCTGAATAAAGTAGCCGCGGCGGCGGAGTTTCGTTGAATGTTGTTGTTGCAGTAAATCCAGATTAGTGGTAGAACTGTTGTCTTACTCCCTTAGGGGCACTGGGTTGTTTTAGGGAAAAGAATTGCGTTATTTTCGATGACATTTTCAGAAATGTATTTGCCGCCGAAGAAGAATTCACCGTGTACGGGTTAATTTCGTCAAGCATATCTTTTAAAAGTAAACATGTGGACTTTGACCGATGCGCAGAGAATACAATTTCCCCGTCGAGACTACTTGTGGTATTTTCTGTTTAGCTTATATTTGTTTTAGTAATTTCGCGAAGTAAATCATCTGATTTGCGCAAGTTCAGTTCTAAACTTTGTTTACATTATTTACTTATGAATATTCTTGGCCCGTCTTATCATCCCGTCACTGAAAAAAAATGCCCGTCCAAATTTGAAACTACCGGTCCAAAAGACGGGAAGACGCATTGCTAGCTAAATGCCTGCTCTAGGGTAGGTAAAGTGCGGATATTTATTTCGAATCTTACACCTTCACGCCAATGCCATGGTATTTTAATTTATTGGTATTATAGGTGGTTCTTTGACGACCTGGTTAACAGGTTTGACAACTTGGTCATACTATTTGACGACTTGGATTGGACTCATTGGTTGTTTGGATCTGACGAGTTGGTTATTTGAAGATCTGACCGGGTACCGTCCAAATGCTTACATCACAAGCACAATATAGGTCAGCAAAAATCAGGCTGAGAAACTTACGCTTAATTTCATAACTTTCTTGGATTATTGTTGTTGTTTGTGTTTCAAGTAAAAGTAAAAGAAAGGGAGCATTTTCATGTTAATTATTTTTTAATTCAGACATGCTATGTGTCAGTTTATACAAGGATGTTTATTAGGGTCAATAATAGGGCGCATACAAACTGCATACAGTGCAAGAAACCTTATGTGTGGATCTTCGACATCAACATTTCAGAAAAACCAACGGTTAATTAGCCACTCGAACTAATTAATACCAGAAGTTTTTAAATAAAGATACGACAGATACTAATGTCTCTCACTCGGTGGGTATAGATTAATATCGTTTGTACAACCAACATAATGACAAGATAATTAAATACATTGATAATATTAAAATTATTTGAAATATGTATGTATCTGCAAGACTAAGACTGTGCGTGTCATGAGCAGCAACAACAGCATACATAATCGGCACCTTGCCCTAGGATTGGTCGCTATTTCAAGCATCGGGGAATGCCAATGTGTAGATCGCTTCAATAATTCAGCAAACAATGCAAGGAACTAGACAAAAACAAATAAATCAGTCACCTTAGCGCTGAAATAAAGGGGAATCATGGACTTGTTGGTAATTAACTTCCTGCTCGTTTTAAAATGGCTACCAAAAGAATCCCACCCCATTCTCATGGCAACTCTTTAACCGGATGTGAGTGCTTTGGGGTTTTATGTCTGCGTCTACTCACTTCATGTGGCTTGTTGTATGGAAAAGGCGGGTTAAGGTGCTCACTAAGTTTTCCAGTTCATAACTCTATATTATTTTGAGTGAAAATAAAACAGAATGTATATTTTCAGAGACGTTAATGGTGGAACAAGGCTGTAACACGAAGGAACCTGGGCTTATGGTTTAATATTTTTGGGTACAAGAAAAAGTTTGAGTAAGTAGCTGAGGAGTCGCACTGGTCATTTTGTCTTTGGGTTACAGTCGAAAAAGGCTGACCTGTGTATAATCAAAAATATAGATACAGGATTTTCCAGCTTACCCATCCAATCAACCTATTTGCGTTATATTTGCGATAACGCTCTCTTTGAACAGATTCTCGTTCTAATTGTGTAGACTGGCTTTGAGTGACTCGAACCCACGACCCCTAGCCGAATCGGCAGCAGTAAATGTCGGCGACCTAAACCACTCGGCCATCCCGCATTCTACTGAGCTGCTTAGGCTGATTGGTTAGCCGTCAGGCATTATTAAAATTTATGAACCAACGGTCTGAACCACTCGGACAACATCATTTCAAGTTTAAATCTGATCATGATTATTGCACACCAATGATGACATCACCTGTGATATTAAAATAAGCTACATGTAGTTTCCAATGCGGGTTATTGAATCTTAAACCATGTACAGCCTTGTCATTTATTTTTGTAGGTTTAACGGAATGATTGAGATGAAATGAAGGGATAATGACCATCAACTGGAATGGATTGTAACCTGTCTGAACTGAAGCCTCGTAAAATTCCCAATCAGAGTGTGGTGTTCAGGGTGAGGGAACGAGAAACTCACACTGGCAGACCAGGAACCCAGTTCCATCGGGCAAGGCTATTTCACACAAATGTTTTTCCTAACTTCACTGTCATGAACGTGGAAAAACCTCCATGTTTTCTCAGGAAGTTTTCTCCTGATGGGAGATTTTTTATTGCATTTTCATCTGACCAGACATCGATAGAAATTTATGAATTCCAGGGTCCAGCAGCTGCTGAGGAATTGCTTCAGAACACAGTTGGAGATTTAACAGGCGCAAGCAATGACCAGGAATCCGTTAACATTAGAGGAAAGCTTTTTGACGCATTTTTCAAACTGAGAAATGTGACTGCAGTGGCTGTGAACGGAGAGCATTTAAATAGGGAGTGCAGTTTATTTACTGATGAAGGGAAGTACGTAATAGTTGGTTCAGCATGTTATATCCCAGAAGACCCTCATCCTTATTTCTATGACATGTACCGTAACAATGAATCTGTCACTCCTAACAGGCGATCACCACTGGAAGATTATACACTTTATTTAGTTGAGCTGTCCACTGGCCGACTGTGTGATTCCAGGCAATTTAAATGTGACAAAATCTTCCTATCTCATAATCAGGGTTTGTACCTGTACAGAGACACCTTAGCTGTTCTCTCCGTCCAGCAGCAGACTATCCACATATTTCAGGTTAATGCAGCAGGTAGTTTTATTGATGTACGGAGCATTGGTAGATTCTGCTATGAGGATGATGAGCTAATCTTCCACATGGGTTTGGACCGTCCTGTGGCACAGCGGGCCTACCATGCTTACAATGAAGTTACTATCAACTCACTGAAACACCGTCTCATGGTGTATTTGTACAAACGGGCTGTTGATGAAGGAACTCCATATAGCCTTAGGAAATTCTACCAATACTTTGACCAGTTTAATTCTCTGAGGATGTGGAAAATGCAACTATTGGACGAGAACCATGTGTTGATCAAATATGCCAGTGAAGAAGTAGTAACGTTGAGACATGCTGATGCTAATTCACAACCCTCATTTTTTGTCATCTACAACATGATAACTACAGAGGTGGAGTCTGTTTATGAGAATGGCTCCGAGAGACTTCTGGAATTGTTTGAGAATTTCTGTGACTTATTTCGCAACGCCACTCTTCATTGTCAGGCGCAGTTCACATGTTCAGCTTCCTCAAATATCTATGCCCGACAAATACAGCAACGATTCAAACAGACTATTATCAACGCAAAGTTTGGCGGGCACACAGAAGCTGTAAAGAGAGTCCTGGCACAGCTACCTATAAGTGCCCAGTCCTATAGTAGTAGTCCCTATCTAGACCTGGCACTCTTTAGTTACGATGACAAGTGGGTGTCGGTGATGGAGAGACCCAAGGCTTGTGGAGACCACCCAATAAGGTATTCATCAGCAGTATTGTCACAATTGTGATCTTTCTGGATTGTAGTACTTACTGTGAACTGTATATCGCTAGAAAGCTTTATAAAGTACATGTAGTCACTCAGTTTAGAACGACATAAAACCCCAATCAAACAAACATTTTTTGTCAGGACTACATCATTCTTTAGCACTATTATTAATTATTTTAATTCATGTTGATCAACATTGGTCACATGATCAAAGTTGTAAAATCCCAGTACCATATCTAAATATCTTATAAGATCAAAAGACCCTAAATGTGCGTAATGCAATCATCAAAAAAGGAAAAATGAACGACCTGAAAACTGAATTGTTTTATCAAATTGTCATCTAAAATAGGTCTTAGTTTTAACATTGGTCTATTGTTTTTTCTTCTGTCTCTCTCTCATGGCACTTAACTAAAATATTTCTATCATTCAACAGATTCTATGCCCGAGATTCTGCCCTGTTGAAGTTTAAGATCTACGCTGGAGGATTGGGTCGTAACCCGCCCCCTACTGCCAGACGATTGGTCGCCTTCACATTCCATCCATTTGAACCATTCGCCATCAGTGTACAAAGGACTAACGCTGAATATGTAGTCAACTTTCACATAAGACATTGTCAAAGCTGACAGTTGGGAGATGCTAAAAAACAACATGACATGCATTTATGAACTAACAAGTTACTTGCAGAGGCAGCAGAGCGCAGTAATTTCAACATTATCTTTAAGCATTTTTGACAGTATTTTTAGTTTTTTGGCATAAACCCTATCAAATAGAAAAAGTACATATATGTACAATATATCGTGCAAAGAATAAGCTCATCATCTAGAAAATATTGTTCATGATGAACTGAAGTATTTTTGACAATGAATCATAAATGCGTTTCATTATTGTCTCAAAATTGTTCATGTAAAAATATATTTTAGAAATGATTCAAACTTGATTTTTTTGCAATAATTTGTTATTTCCACTTTTAATAATAGTGAAATGGTCCAAGGCAAACTCAGTCATAACACAGATTGGCTTCAGTCGTCAGTGGCAATGAATATTGCATGGTTTTTGTATCAGGAAGCTTATTTGTTGTGGTCCATCTTCTGTGATTCCAGACGGGCGGTTGGGAACCTCCTGTGCTTTGTGAGCTAAAGGGTTTTCAGGAAGCCAATTTTTTTGTTGTATCCCGTTTTTGTCCTGTAAATATATCATGTAGTCTTCTGAATTACCAGGGTCGTTAAGGGTGGTTTCCTTCACTGATTGGACTGGCACACTGTTATATGAGGGAAATAACCTTAAGTATGGCGTAAAACCCCAATCGATCAGTGTTTCCCGAATCATTCAGGGTGGTTTGGGCTGGTACGCCATCATATAAATGAAATTACCTTAAGTCAAAGTACAATCCAACTTTATTTCCAAGAACTAGAAATTACCTGCAGAACACACTTAACCAGAGGTCAAATCAGCAAGAGGCTCCAGACCTACCTACATATGTACTAGCTGCCTGTGTTAAAGCTTTCATCAGTGTATAGTTAGGAGTCATAGTAAATCTTTATTTTATTTTATGGCATTGTAGAGCACTGAATGGAATTGTACAAAGAAGTTAGCAAAAAAAACAGGAAATTAAGTGACAAACTTTCAATTTTAATATGATAATGCCTAATCTTGTGAGAATACATAAACTTTCATCAGAAATGTTTGTACTGATCAGAGAGAAAAAGACCATCCACAGATATACACAGCTTTACAATTGCATTTTCTAATACTAGCCATTGAAGTCTGTGACATATCCATAGTAGACACTTTTATACAGTGTGTCCCAATGTGTTATTCCATATAAAATTGATGACTTCATAACAGCACAATCTTCCTACATCTATAGATAAATGATTGTATGGTAGTAAGTTTAAATTCTTTTCTTAATTCTTGATTCTTATAAAGTTGCATAAATAAATAACTACAGATTATGAGATACAAAACCAATACATAACAAGAAACTTTACATTTCAGACAAACTGGGGTCTTGCGAAATTTATCTGAATTCAACAAGGTTTGCAACAACAAAAAACAACTTAAAAATATTATTGAAGAACAAAGAAAACCATGGTCATCCTGGTTCCACCTTATAATATTTTTTTCTTGACAACTTGAAAAGATAGAAGTGGAAGGAGCAAAATCCACACGGTACTTGGGTACTAGTTATTGACTTAGCATCTCACTAATCAAGCGACCATCCAACAAAGAGTTCCTAAGTTTGGATTACGTATACATACATGTACATCTAGCTATTTCTACTAAACAGAATGTAAAATCGTGTGTGGGTTGTACATCATGTTTTGTTAGTTCTAATTTTGCGTTGTAAAGCGAGACTTGAAAAAACAAACCTAAATATATATAAGCTTACCATTTTCATATTACAAAATAAAAAGATAAGATAAATCAGATCGGCTTCCTAATATCAAATTGACATGGTTTTATCTGACAAAAATAACGTTTTGATTTTTTTTCAAATTTCAAATTGAAAAATGAATATTATTGCTTGTCAGTTCCAAGCACTTTAAGTAAATTATACATACATTCCTTATCCATCACCCCAAGTCTGACACAAGCTTCACAATAAATGCTGTCCCGTTGAGTTAAATACACATATCCCATGCTTTAAACTTGATAGACAGATCAGAACTGCATCAGATCCACCCTTCATTCGTTTTAAAACATGAAATTTGTTCTCTAGGAGACGGTAAATTAAGTATACACCTGTGATTGTATCTTCATTGCATTGTACTGATATGTTTTCCTCTTGGAGATCTTTGATGAAATCAAATCGAAAGCAATGTCATGCCCAATCTTTTAAAAAATGAAGTTTTAAAATGTAGTATGAAATGTCCTTGTATGTGATCACAGCAAAATATAACTGTGAAAATACAGACTTTTTTAAATTGTGACTTACAAAATTATTGGGTACGAAAAGATGACTTCATACCAAAATAGCTACTAAAGTTTTCTCAATCATGAATTAATAATAAACAGCATGTACTCAATAAAAACAAATTGCCTGCAATTAATATTTTGATTGATATTTCACAAAGTAATATGTCCCTCGTAAACTTATGCTGTGACATTGCATTTTTACATGTAATTTTAAAATTAAGAAAATTTTAATACAGTTTAAATCAATAGAAAAAAAATCACAGAATATTCCTTCTAGGAAACGATTGATATTAGTAATATTTACTGGCTTCAATTTAAAGAAAAAATTAGTTATTTCTTGAATTCACTGCTCTCTGAAACAGATTATATCCATGCTTAGAAATTTCTCCCAAGTCCAATTTAGTCTTCAAAAAGAAAAACCCTAAAAACTTTACCATTCTCTCTGTAGGGAAAGTAAAACTATTTAAGGCATACCAAAAAGTACAACCTATTAAAGTTGGTAGCTCTAATATTATACAAACACAACATCAAAAATATCTATATTCTAGTAGCATCTAATTAGTAAGTATATAACAGAAATAACAAGTTTCTGACATAAGAAACAAAAAATTTGAACACACTTTGGGATAAGCACTAATTGTTATGACACAGATAGCATAGCTCTATTTACAGACTGCTATTTCAGAAAACTGAAAGCAAACAAATGTTATGTACACAAATATCCTATCAAGATTGCCAAATGATGAACTGAATCAATAAATGAAATGTAGAATGAAGAAAATAAAAACACCAGGGAAGAGAAAAATAATCCTAGCAGGTTAATTAAGAAAGAATTTCATTCACCTTTAATGTCAAATTGCTATTTTATTTACATATTTCACAAAGATAACATGAAGCCCAAGTTCATATATTGAGCAAATTGGCCCCAAGATTATTATTACTGAAATTGGAACACTGTGAAGATGGCCATATTTTTTTAATCTTTTTATAGCCATAACGTGATAGGCAACATATCTACAGTGAAAAGAAATGTATAAACGGGACCATTAGATCGATTCAATACAACAAATCGATGTCATTATAAATTATTGGTGCACAAATAAGTACATGGTGCTTTATCTCCTGATAACTATAACAAGTAACAATACATATATATATAAAAGTTCATATTGGTAATAAAGAATTTATATAATGGAAATTAACTCCATATATAATCTAAATCTTTCATAGTTGTTGGTTTCTAAATGTATACAATAACATCTGGACTAATTTTGATAAAAGTTAAGGTCTGGTGAAAATAACCTCAATTTTAAAACACGGGAGATAACAACAAGTTCAGCAGCAAAAGGGGAACAACTCTCCAAGTTTGCTTACACTCCAGAACGCTTCTTTTTTTTTCTTTTTTTTTTACAGCTACAGTTTTTTAGTCCCCTGTATGAGCCATAATCGTTTTAATTGGCGATATAATATTACTTAACATTCATTTGTTGGTGGACACCACTCTTTATGAACATGTTGCTAAAACTGAGCTTATTTCCCCCAGATTTAATGAATTAATTTATTGTCAGCAGTGATTGGAACCGTCTACAAGTTTTTCCTCTATTGAACACCTACCAGAATCGCACTGAACACAAGCATTAGTGCCACACCAGAACA
>JAVFBZ010014702.1:0-11842 GCA_032466195.1 Katharina tunicata | reverse complement strand
GGTCAACATGTACTGCTTGGTGTGAGGAGAAAGTACAATACAGGTCAACATGTACTTGGTGTGAGTTGAAAGTAAAATACAGGTTAACACGTACTTGGTGTGAGGGGAAAGTACAATTCAGGTCAACATGTACTTGGTCTGAGGGGAAAGTATAATACATGTCAACATGTACTGCTTGGTGTGAGGGGAAAGTACAATACAGGTCAACATGTACTGCCTGGTGTGATTGTTACGATCCCTTCTGTCTACCAGGAAGCTAAGTCAGTGTCTAAGTTAACATAACTGTTCACAGCCGTGAACAAAAGTTCCAAAAAAAAATCCTGAACGTGGATAGTTTCCTCTTGTTATTTCCAACAATTCGCATGCCTTGAAATGTACAGGCTTCGTTTAGTCGAAGCAACCCTCTGATGGCTGCTTTGAAGAACGACCTCGTTTTACGACTCCAGCAATGTAGGAAATACGACTCCACCAATCTAAGTAAATACGACTTCACCAATAAGTAAAAACGACTCCACCAATGTAAGTAAAAACGACTCCACCAATGTAAGTAAATACGTCTCCACCAATCTAAGTAAAAACGACTACACCAATAAGTAAAAACGACTCCACTAATGTAAGTCAATACGTCTCAACCAATGTAAGTAAATACGACTCCACCAATGTAAGTGAATACGACTACACCAATAAGTAAAAAACGACTTCACCAATGTAAGTAAATACGACTCCACCAGTGTAAGTTAAAACGACTCCATCAATGTAAGTAAATACGACTACACCAATGTAAGTAAATACGACTCCACCAATGTAGGTAAATACGACTCCAACAATGTAAGTAAATACGACTACACCAATGTAAGGTAATACGACTACAGCAGTGAAAAAATACGACTCTACCAATATAAGTCATTCTATTAAAAATTCCTATAAAATAATTCAAATATAAAAGTTCAAGTATCTTAACATTACTGGATTGTGAAAATTATTTCCTTGCCGTCAAGAAAGGTTCCTTCGGCCACCATGCTTTTTGTATAAACAATAATTATTCCCAAATGATGTAATTTTAAAAAAAGCATATATGATCAATTTTCAACGCGGTTTTTCATAAATAGTTTTAAACCCTTTTCAAATATTTCGAGCAGGCAAGCTCGTCAAATATGATATCCAGCCTGGAAGATATACCACATATTCAAACAAGGTAGTTTGTAGCATGGGAATATATTCCTTCTTATTTCGAGAGAAAGTTACTTCAACTACTTCGTAAAGAGTAAGCCAGCACATGACTGGAAGGAAGAACAAATGAAACCAGAGCAAAACATAACAATACATGTTTTCTTCGTCTTTCAGAACACTTGCAATGATAAAAAAGCCATCAGTGACAAGATGAACTGGTTATTAATTAGTTTGATATGTAAACCAGTTGGATGTTATTCCATGCTTGAACGGGACAAGGTCCGTCTCGATTTCCCAGAATATCGCAAAATCTGAAACATATAGACATACAGTTTTAATTAAAAACATTGTACCTGTGACTATGTTTGTATAATGGGTTAAATTCATGTCCTGCATAATGTTACTAATTGTATTGTTTGAGAGAAACCCCAATCAGGTGATATATTAGGCTTTATCTATTATTCTATGGGTTGTCATGGTTGGCTCTGTACCTATAGGATTGGGAACATTCCCACGGAGACATGTTATTCACATACCAGAACTATATTTTTTTTAATTTTATGACAGTTCACCGCTACAAAGCCTCTGTGAGATTGCAAGTAACATTGATAGTTAGGCCGACAAATCCTTGAGGGGCAAAAAGTTCTACACACAAAATGATCACCAACGATATGTGTGGAGTATTTTATTATTGTTTACAGATATACACTTTGTATATGTTGATAATAAAAGAATAAATAACGGGACAATTCTGTGGTATTCTGAAATACTGAACATGAACTTATTTATATCCCCCCCTCCCCCCGGCCCGCTCCAAAATAAAGGAGAGAATCAAACAACCAAAATTATACAAAATGTGCAAACCCATCATCTGGCAGCGTGAAGGACATTTTTATTACATTACGGGCAAACATGACAGTTGCACATGATTGAGCACTGCATTTAGGTACCCATAATGTAGATTTATGTAGTGATGTTTTAATGAAATATAGCACAGTAAGAAAATATTAAAGTTTTGACGAGAGCTGAACGATATTGCCACGAAATTTGGTGAATACTAGATGCTTACTTGAAGTCTAAATCATTTGATATATATTTAAATCTGGATTTAAGAATGCTAGCGAGGGTTATTCGGGTTGGCCTGTGCCGAGGACAGTCCAGCTCACACCTTCAATTTCCGTCATGCCCTTTTAAACAAGAGCGTAACAAAAACAACATAAATATACTATGTAGAAACACGTTTTCAATTTCTCACATACGCTTGATGAACCAAGGATGATGTGTCTAGTCTATTGTGATTCAGGATTGACATATTACCTTGTCTTGCAATATAAATTAGTTTCAGCCTTCTAAATACTGAAAGTGATACAAGAGCTCAGAGGCAGCTAAACTGCTTTTCCCGAGTGGTAGGCTCAGCGTAATCAAAGCACGGTTTTGTAAATATATGCATACGCAATCGTTTTGTATAATTCTATTTATGGACGGAAAACACTTGATTCGACCCTTTTTCTTGGTTATTTATTTGATTGGAGTTTTCAAGGGTATTTCGCTAATATGATGACTTTGCGTTGCCGGTGTATGAAAACCCGAGAAGAAACGTAGAGAAACCTCACCGCGAACTCCGCAGCCACAGGAGTTTTGATTGGAGTTTTCAAGGGTATTTCGCTAATATGATGACTTTGCGTTGCCGATGTATGAAAACCCGGGAAGAAACGTAGAGAAACCTCACCGCGAATTCCGCAGCCACAGGAGTTTTGATTGGAGTTTTTAAGGGTATTTCGCTAATATGATGACTTTGCGTTGCCGGTGTATGAAAACCCGAGAAGAAACGTAGAGAAGCCTCACCGCGAACTCCGCAGCCACAGGAAAACTTCGCTTATTTACTTTGGTCCACAAGGGGTATAAAACCTATTCCGAGTACAGTGAAGGGGACTCAGTAGGCCAACGCTCAACCGAATGAGCCACGGCACGGACCCGACCATTTTTCTTCTGGAAGCCTTATTTTGCCGATGGTTTAGGCCTACCCAACCACCACAGCATAATATCACTCGTCTCACAATGGAATACAACTGGCGTATAGAGCCAGATCACCACAGAATGGCGTATAGATAGATCGGATCAAACATATGGCTGCAGTAATGCAAATCAATAGTGTACATATATAACATAGTCGGTGCAAAACGGGTAGTTACAACCCGTAATGTAATTAAACAAAATTATTACATTACAGGTAGTATAATTTCCCGTAAGGTGTAACATATGCTACCCGAAATGTAAGTAACACTTATTACATTACGGTATTGTATTACATTAAGGCGTCTACAAAGCGTACAGTTTTGTAAACTGAAATCTGATATATTTTTAAAAAAAAGGAGGTTTGTTCTCGTATTCCGGGTTGACACTTTATACATCTTCGTCATGAAACTAGAATGCTTTTGAATTCGACGTTAGGCATCCTATTAATCTGTAAATTGATAAAGTTTTTCGTCCACTGCTTTATTGACTGCTGTATATAGCCTGCTATTTGTGATTTTGTTTTCCAATAAAAGGCTTATTCAGTAAAAGTTATTTGGAAAGTGCATATGGCGTTTAGCTCATGCACGCACTAAGTGAATGAGTTGATGCATATGTTATTATAGTAAACGATGAACGATTACTTTAGTAAAATTTAGAAAACGGTAAATTTATCTTGAAAAAGAGCACAAATTAAAAAAATAAGCAACATTACAATTCATCTTTAATTCAAGGGCGTGTTTTTGTGACAACATTTAAAAAACATATTGCCTACCCACGACAGCTGAGTCCGTCTATCACTCTTGACACAGCTAACATACACGTTATGTTTCTCCTTTTTGTAACGAAATAACATTTTCAGTTCCCGTCTGAAGCAAGCCCCCGTTATGCTATACAGGAAAAAGTTCACACAATAGTTTAAGTAATATATAGCTCGCACCATTGATAACACATCAGGAGAAAATGTTTTTTTCCTAAAAGCAGTTTGTGACCAAACAACAACATATGGCAAGTTAAAGGCAATAAAACACAGCGATATAACAAGCAGAATGAGAGTAAATTCCAACCGAATAACTGACTCTTCTGTGAGTACTCTACGACCACGGTATTTCCGATTGCGTTGAACCAGCTTCCGTATAATAAATAAGTTCAATGTTGTGATCAGCAGAAAGGGTACAAGCGTAATCGAAACACCGTAAATTATGTCCAAAATTTTGGAAATACTTTCGAAGTAAGGTTTACTTGTACAATAATATACCCCTTCTTTTACCGGATACAACCCACTCATGATAGGCTTGTACACGAGACATAAAAACGCTAACAACACGAGCCCTAGAACAAGTTTACGGCTCATTGACGTTGAGATGCTTCTACGTCGTAGAGGATGACATACGGCAATGTACCGCTCCACGGTGAACACAACAACAATCCAAGACGATGAAAAGCGGGATACGTAGTTCAGATAAAGTTGAGCGTGACATAATCCGTCCTTTTCCAAGAACGTGAAAGAAAAATGTCCTGGTAGTATATGAAGCCCTCGCTTAAGCCATTCCACCAAAACGTAAGCTAACAGAGTTATTAAATCACTGATTGATAGTGCAGCTAGGTAATTGCTAGCTGATAAGGTTCTCATGTTTTTTGAGGCAAATACACTCAAAGACAAAGAATTTCCAACAAGTCCAATGATTAAAATAACAGGGGTAAACCATGCATAAAATATTTGGCCTAATCCAGGTTGTGTGCCTAATTGAGGAGAAAATAGTATAGACGAAGCGTTAGAACCATTCTTGAGGCCTATTGATGCAAATTCAGTTTCAAGAAAGTCACTCATTTTCACAATATGGTTGGTGAACGTTGCATAATTAATGCATGGTTCAGGTTATAAAAATCGTAATATAATATAATAATATATTCACTATTGTCTCATCTCTAGACCAGTAAAATACGTCTTATATTTCTCAGCTACGGATCTAGTTACTGAGCGTATCTGATCTGGGTCCAGACGATTGCCTCTTATCACAGTAAAATCCTAACACGCACTTTACAAATCCCCTCACCGAATGACCCTCTTCGTGTCAAAAGACGAACATCGTTGAATCGCAATACTATTTGTTTAAAAAAACAAACCATTATTGGTATTTGCTCTTCTCCTAATGGAAATGAGAAATTTATCCCGACACAGTGTTTTACCTGTTGCGTGCGGCCGGCTTAGAAACTGGCTGTGAAGTGGAAACCTGTCTGGGATACATTTATCCGGCTTTAAGTGACGGCCCAGGCGGATTGGCCAATGCGCTCGGGAAGCCATTCACACCTCAGTCAGAGAGGCGGAGAGATCCTTGCTGTCGAGAAGCCAAGAGGGATCATCTTTTAGCGCGACAGAAAACTGTTAAACAGACTGCAGGTGGCTATTGTAATGAGTGTGCTGTCCGTGGCACTGCAAATAACATCGGAGCCGGATATTGACAAGGTCATTTATAATGCTTTCACAGCTTTCTTACGAAAATGATGGCTTCTACAGAGGGCTTTTTACCATTATCTATGTGTGCCCTTAACAAGGTGAAACCAATCCTTTCTTAACGAAGACCGACACAGGAGTCCCTTATACATGAATTAATGTTCCCTGCCAGCGGTCTGGCAATATTGTTAATTACTCTGAATCAAGTTAACATATTGCGTCCACAATTTTCTAATCAATCCAAATTGATCCTTGTGTCAAAATGTAACCTATAAGCTATATACATGTTTACACAGCCAGTATAGACTTGCCGAATGACAAAGACGAGCGCTAAGGTTAGGCAGCAGAAACTCTGGCAGTAAAAGTCTCCGTGTCAATTGCTATTTGGTATTCCAGAAGGTGACATGAGCGGGTTAATCTCAGTGAGGGTGGTCTAGACAATTTCTCTTGGGTATTTTCAGATAAGATACTCGCCCACATAAAGCATACTCAAAGCATCTTAGTCTATCAGAAAATGAAAAGAATTTATTTACCCACTTTCTCTGAGTGGTTTTTGAGATTCTATTTGTGCGATTCTCTGAAGACTAGCTGTAGTATCGTTTAGTCGCCTGGCAAAGACGTGACAGAAAAGTGGAACACGGATATCCGGACCGTTGAAAATAGCCGTCATATATGACATGATTAAATATATTTATTTATTTCATTGTTGTTTAAAGTCTTTTCCTTGGGTATTTCACATAAATGACCTAAAAGAAACCTCGTTAAACCACTCCACCATGACCACTCCACCATGACCACTCCACCATGACCACTCCACCATGACCACTCCACCATGACCACTCCACCATGACCACGCCCACCCTATGACCACATAGCATTTTCCTTGCTGTAATCAACACATGCGAAACTAGGATCATTTTCTTTAATGTTCTGGTTTTTTTGTGTACAGAGCAATCAGGACCAACATGTCGTATTTGAGAACGTCAATCCAATGATCGGGATTTTGGGGATTTCTCGTATGCTTAGTGCTCTACCAGGGTTCTGCATCTTTTTTAGCATATACTACGTAATCAAATTGGAACGATTTCCAGTGCTGTTTGGGAGAATTGTAATCTTTGAAATATTTTTCGTAAAAACAAATGCCCACCTCACCCAAAAGTAACATTTAAAACGTAATTTTATTTCTCACAAGAATTAATATAGCGGCCGAATTCGAAAATCTCCTTCAACAACACGAATGTGTTTTGATTTAATGACCCTGAGTAATTTTTCGGCACATGAAGTTACTTCAAATATAACATTTTGATAAAAACAACACAAAGAATTGAAGGAATTGGAAAAAAAAGCATTGGAAAAAGTGCGAGCTATTTTTTAATTTTACATTTGGAACCTAAATCGGAATCAAAGTGTTATTTTAGTTTCTATCTTCTTGAAGATTTACAAATATTTGAAATGGGCTTGTAATGACACCGACAATTATGAACTTAATATACTTCAATACGTAACATAAAGCGTCAGGCACCTTCTGACTCTTATAGGTGGAACGACATCAGGTGTTCTTATGTATATTAATTATCTGTATCGCGTACAAGTATTTAAATAATCAAAGTATTTAAATACACTTGTTTAGTAATTATCTAATATGTGCTATACCTATGATATACATGCATGTATATGTGTGTTTGCTATATATGTTATCAACATTTTAATTGTATTTGAGAATTACAAATTGTGCTTAAGCATATAAAGCTTCATTCTTTCATTCAATATTTTCTAAAATGGAAGATAGGCTGTTTGAGGTGATAGAGCCCGTGGATATTACCGAGAATGTTAAGACTGCATGCTATATTTGACTCATTTACACGCATATAACTGATTTTGCATATCTTAGTTAACCATGGCTTGACCAGCTTGCAACAGCTTAGGATACATTAACAATGGCCGTATGGTATGATTTGTCTAAAATTATTCATATAATAACATTTTATCTGATTAAGCTCTTTTGATAATATATAACATAATGCATCACCATAACATGAAGTTTTCACTCTATAGCCTACATCAATAAACTTTCAGTCTTTGACCCATTTAGCAAGATTTTCGACCAAGTACGATAATGAGGGAAAGAAAGCACTAGCCGAAAACTTTCGCACATGACATTTGCCTGAAAATAAATCACTGTGTCTGTAAAGCCCGGTCATAGATCAGTTATATCGAATTGATAGGATTTTATCTGACTATAATAATCTATATTTATCATAGTACCTGTACGTTTAACAGAGGCATGTCGATGTAACTGTCATTCAGGTATTATCAAATTAAATTTGGTGGATGTAAAAGTGTTTTTAAGTTTGACATAACATGAATCAATTATTGCCTGGGTACACGAGACACAGGCTGTGATATAATTAACATAGGTCGGTTGATCATTCATGATCCAAGTCCATAAAAATATTTGTAAATAAAATGATAAAGACTCACTTTGTATTGTATCAATTAAAACCAAAATCTTCCTCTTCCCTCTATATGTCCGAACAGTTTGTTTTAAGGACATTCGCTTTTGGAGATTCTTCTGAAGTATTTCCTCAACAAAAAATTAAGAAACAAATACATCGTATTTGCTCAACCTGTGGATTTGTCAAAACTTATAATGCTAGTATTGTCATGTTTTTTTTAATTGGTTTTGTTTAATGAGAGCAAAAATGAGAGCAACAACTAGAACATCGAATTTTTTATGAAAACAATAGTTTATTGTTTTCATAAGAAATTCGATGTTCCAATTGTTGCTCTCATTTTTCAGATAAAATTCCATTTTTCATTAACCGCATCATTTAACACTGACACTGTATTCTCCAAATTGGTTTGAAAAACGACTATTTCATTGCGACAAATGCAACCAAACATTTGTCAACGCACAATAATTAAATTCATAATTATTCAAATACCATACAAACACAAACAAAATCATCAGTGTTATTTTAAAAAATTCTATCTTTATATAATGGTTTTGTTTTAATAATTGTTGATTCTTATTTTACCGAATCATCATAATATGCCTGTAAAATCAATCAAGTACGATTTGATTGCGTTAACAGAAAACTGGTTTCACGAAAATGTTTGAAACAGCGAAATATAGAACAGGGCCTACAAAATAGTCACACTTTATTAACGTCTAACGGTATTACAAAAAGGGGGTGACCATATGCAGTTGTTTGAAGACAAGACAAAGGCATGATTTTGAAACTGATATCGAACTGAAATGGGCTCAAATTAATTTAGACAATGTCAACATATTCTTGACACAGTGTATGTAGTCCACAAAAGAAGCATTGATGTGGTTAGATCTTTCTTTGTCTAAGATATATACGTCACTAATTACCAGTTGATTTAAGCCGCTCGGGACATACACTGGCTGAAATATGGCAGTATTTTTTTGGTGTTGTTTAGAAAGTGGCCGTTTACAGTTTTTTCGTTTTTTGGGGATAGTGCTGTCTGATACTGAACAGATTCTTGTTCAGAAATGTTTGAAGGTTGCGATTCTTGCGGGAATCGAACCCGCGACCCTCGTTCTGGCATCGAATCGCCAGCAGTAAATTCCGTCCACCTAATTTCTCTGCACTTGAATCTTTTCAGTATCAGAGATTGTTATCCTCCCAACAAAACCCCGGAAATATTGATGGGTATAGATAGGCTAACATAGTTCAACTAGCAGGTTAATAATAAACATTACATGTGCTCTATCAGCCTCTCAATGCCACGTACCTGACAAAGAATTTCGTCCCGTCACAATGCTCTGTGTTACCACTTAAGCATACAAAAAGTATTGAAAGAACAAGCCTGGTGAGTTCTCCAAATTACGAAAATAATCTGTCATGTTGAACATACTAGAAGCCTGAATTGACAGTTTATTCCACACAGGTCAGATTTAAGAAGATAAAACTCATAAGGTAATAGCCATCCCTAATTGCGGATGTTTCAACTATAACGGGAAATTTAGAGTTTGTGAAGAAAAGCTAGCCGAACAAAGGAGAAAGTTATGTTTGGTCTTTTGGCTAAAATGAGTAGATACGATTTTAATATGTGTACTTAAATTCAATTATTTAATACTTACGTCACTCCAATTTTGTATTATGGCTGTGAGACATGGGGCTTTCATCACGGAAAAAATGTAGAAGCCATCCAAACCATCTTCTGTAAACGCATTTTGTCTGTACCACATAGAGCAACAAATGCTATGATTTATTTTGAACTTGGTTGTCTCCCATTATGTATTGAGAGAAAGTATAGAATTGTTAAATATTGGACAAAACTGTTAGAAACTGACAACTGCATACTTAGACATATTTATATTGAAATGCTACATTCATGTACAGATAGTCCCTTAAAAATGACTTGGTTGGCAGATGTAAACAAATGAGCTCATGTCTAATGGATTCAATGATGTCTGGCTAAGCCAATCAGTAAATAATGTTCGTCTCTTCCTACTTACTTATAAAAGGGTATTATATGATAATGCTATACAAGTGCTATGGTCTAAATTAGAACAGTACAGTAAATGCAGTTTGTACAAAGTATAGAATATGTGTGCACCGTTTAAATACTGAACAAGGGAGGTTTACTAATGTTGCAGTACACTCACGTACTTTTGTACATGTTGTGGTTGTGATAGTAATACTATTGAATATGAACTGCACTTTATATTAATGTGTCATGTATATAAACCATTTTAATTAATTAAAGCTTATTATTGGAAAAAAACCTTCTGTATTCAAGTTTGTACAACTGTTATCCGTAGAAATTTTTTTTAAAAATTGTGTGATTTAGGTAAATATTTACTTAATGCTGAACAATTAAGAAATGTGAAATTGGCCAGTGGCCGCACTCCGCCATAAATTAAATTATTGTATTTAGCCTATGGGCTTTGCTTACGGCAATAAAATATTATTATTATTATTATTATAATTCTAGATGATTAATCTAAACTTGTACCAGTGGTTCTATAATATTCCTAAATCCTCAATTATTAGATATATATACCAGTAATTTTCCATCCAGTTAAATATGATATAACTTTAACGGTTTTAAGCTTTGGAATTGTTTCACTGTTTTTTTGTTGTTATTATTTTTAATTATTTTTTCTAAAAAAATTATAACATATACCAGGAGTTTACCATTTAGTTAAATGATATAACATTTCTATTCTAAACATTATTGTATACCTGTATCTCTTCACTTATTATACTCAAGGATAAAGCATCACCATATCTATTTATGGTTGGTCATACAACTGTAATTGATACATCAAATCATAAACCCATGACTAAAATTACATTTAAAGTGAATACCTATAAAGCACCTATGTTTACTCTTAAATTAATTAGGTGATTCCTAAATTGTTTTGCGAAATAATCTTTTGTTATAGTTAAAACGAATTTTCCCACAGATTTGTAACTAAAAATGTGTAAAGCTGTTCACACATTATTACCTAAAGGTACAATACGTAATGCATGTACTCATTTAACAATCTGACATTCCCCAGAGATCTATTTTAATATTGTTTTTTTTTTTTTGCATTCTTGTTTTTGTCTACTGTTCTTAAATAATATCACAAACCATATCTTCAGATAAAAACATTTAGTGTAATAGGGAAATGGATCTGTGCGATGGAAATAATTAATAACCATTCTCACATGTAATTAAAAATTGTAACTTACAACTTAATTGGTTAGAAATACAAATCAATTCCTTTTTTAAATTTATATTTATTTTTTTTTATTTATTTATTTATTTATTTATTTGTTTGTTTTCTACTGTTCTTAAATTATATTATTTATGTAATACAACAGTGGAATGAAATAAATTAATAACAAATTGCAACATATAATTAAAAAAATACAACTTATTGGCTGACCAATTACAAATCAACATCAATGGCATATAAGTTATATCTTATATAACATATATATAAACTCATTTTGGTTAACATCTAACCAGTGACATCTTAACCTAGAGGTCCTTGAGAGATTTGTTCTTCTTTTACGCTATGATAGGTCTCTGTGATAGAGGCTTAGCTATTTTAGGTACAAGGTTATGATATTCCGGTATTAGGAGACTTGCAAATCTGTTGCTAGGCTGGTCATATTGTAGTACAAAAGGAATAATGTCTACCCTAGAGCCTTTACCTGGTTCAAGGTTGAAACCCAA
>JAVFBZ010014691.1:0-11842 GCA_032466195.1 Katharina tunicata | reverse complement strand
AACTCTGACAGGGAGGCTTGACGGATAATAAATTCGTCATTGACGTTTTTCGCAGGGTGTACGGATTTTTATGACCGCCTGAAAGCTTGTACACCCCTTTGCCTGCGGCTCAGGGTGTACGAGCTTCAAGACGATCATAAAAATTCGTACACCCGTTGAAAAATGTCAAAAACTAATAGTATGCACTACTACATATGTTGAGTTCACTTCAAGTCACTACAGCTTTGTCACTATCAGGTAAACGATATGTCTGTGTAGTCCTGTTTTGAGTCCTGCCCTTGTCCTATGGCATCTCTGTCTGTTGGCACTGTCTGTTTGGGTGGTTTTCTTCAGCCATGGTTTTGGTAAGCTGTCATGTGAGTGTAAAACTGCAATCTATTGATTCGTAACGCTATCATATGCATATTACATATATAGTTGTTTCCCCCTTTGTATTGCAGGTGTCAGATTGTCTAACCTCATCCATACGAATCAACACAGTAAACAACAACAGAAAACTATAACAGGAATGTTAAGGCAGGTGCAAAAAACAACTCCTCGATCTACAAGTGTTGATGGAGCACAACTCTGCCAGGAACCAATATATCTGGACCCGAGGTATCCGGAACCAAGTTGTAGTGGTGATTCACAACATCTGGACCCAAGACATCAGGACCCCAGGCATCAGGAACCAAGCTGTAGTGGTGATTCAGAACAGGTGGACCCAAGACATCCGGACCCAAGGTATCTGGAACCAAGCTTTAGTGGTGATTCACAACATCTGGACCCAAGACATCAGGACCCCAGGCATCAGGAACCAAGCTGTAGTGGTGATTCACAACAGGTGGACCCAAGACATCTGGACCCAAGGTATCTGGAACCAAGCTGTAGTGGTGATTCACAACATCTGGACCCAAGACATCCGGACCCGAGGTATCTGGAACCAAGATGTAGTGGTGATTCACAACATCTGGACCCAAGACATCCAGACCCGAGGTATCAGCAACCAAGCTGTAGTGGTGATTCACAACATCTGGACCCAAGACATCCGGACCCGAGGTATCAGCAACCAAAATATGTGAATCCCAACTTTCAGGACCTAAGTAGTTGTGTAGAATCACAATATGATCCAAAGAATTTGAAACCACACGATTATGTTACGAGTTCAGAAGAACTGGATCCGACAGATGCAAAATCCAAATCCATGTATCCTGAACTATACCAAGACCCGAAAGATTCTAAACTAGGAATTCCAGAAAAATGTGACAAAATTCTGCCGACAAGATGTCCGCAATTTCAAAACCTTGTCCCAACACAGTCAGATATAGAGCGTGTTGAGTGTGGCCCAGAACATTTCAAGTCCCAAAACTTGCAACTAAGAGCTCCTCTGAAAGCCGATTTGGCACCAAAAGACCGGAAGTTACAACGTTTTGATGACAACAATTTCACCACAGAAGAAGACAATTTTGTAGAGAAAAATAGCGGGCTTCTGTCACGAGATAAAAATCTGGGGACACAGGACAATTTAATTTCCGAAGACCACAAAGAAATATCAGAAGACAGTAAACTAACACATCTACATGACTTATGTGAAAACTCAAGTTTCAAGCAGGACTCGGAAGCTAAAGCTCAAATATTATTCAAACTACAGAGCCAATCAGGGATTCGTTCTGTAGATAATAATGAGTTAACTTTGAGAGGAGTGTTGGTGACCGGTGCTGTTGAAAATGATTCACCGTACCAGTTGTTCAATTCAAAAATGGAAGATCAAACTACTTACTACAAGTTAACAAGCGATGATAAAGAACATAATAGTAAACGGTTTTGTGACAGAAGCTTTGAAGACCCAGATTTACTGTCAAATGTTTCAGAATTGTATCCATGTAGTGAAATGGACGATAAGAGTAGTTCTGGAAACAAAATGTCCCTGAGCTCGGACAAAAAACAATCATCGAAAATTTCGCCACAAAAGTCATCTAAAAATTTGACGCTAAACCAACATTCTCCGTTACAGAAAATGTTTTTAGACAAAAGAAATAGTGCAAGTGGTGTAAGCTCTGAACTATCTTTGCATACTTGCCCCATTTGTGAGAAAGAAATTTTGATCAAAAGTTTGAATGAAATTAACTGCCATATTGATAAGTGCTTAGAAAAAATGTCCGACTCTGGGTCAAAAACAGACAATACCTCAAACAATTTAAATGGCAAAAAGACTGGAAAGAATATTGGTAAATATTTTAGGAAAATTAGCAACATTGATATTGAAGACAGACTAGTCTGTAGAAACAATTCAAACACTTGTACGTTTCCCAGTTTAGAACTTTTTAATGATTCAACTGAAGAAACAAATTCAATGATTAAACAGACATCTTTAAATATTATCCGCGACAAGGAACGTTCAGGAGAAATACAAGAACCGTCTGGGGAAACCATGGAAACGGAAATCAGCCAATCACAAGATACAAACAGTGAACAGTTTGTTTACAGTAATGCAGACAATGCTTTATCTTTAAGTTGTGCCAAACTTGTGGAAACGACAGAAAGTCTGGCAGACAGACTAAAGTACACTTGTCCAGTGTGTAACATTGTATTTACCGTGTCTCTGGGTAGATTTAATGACCATGTTGACCGTTGTCTCAATCAGCCTGCTATATCAACCATTCTACAGGAAACAAACTCACAGTCCCTACCTAGGCAGAAAAGGTGGGTTTAGCTTGTTTGTTTAAACAGTTTAATTAATAGATGCCAAATTGTTCCAAATATATAAAAGTGTTTAGTTAGAAGCATCTGTTATAATGGCAAAAATACTAATAACTCATTAATAATTTTTAAAAATCTGTTGGCCTTTGTCTCAGTCTAGACAGAGATTATATGTTGTCTTGGGGTAAACATGCTGGTTAGATAAATTACAGAACGTCTGTTTTGAATCACTGTTCATATCTTTTTGCATAAAGATTTCATTGAAATTCAAAAGGTGTTTTTTGGGAGTTTTTTTCCAACACCTGTCTCACTTTTGTTTGATAAACAACTTAATTTTTTATCCAAATCTGTATAATCAGTAAGCTTTAGGTATCCGACTTGATATGATTCAATGGTTCACCTTTCTAAAAGTAACGCTTACATATTTAAAATTAAACTACAACTCTCGAGAGAATGAAGCATGTGCAGGGTCCGAAATGTTGTAAAATTTTTAAGTAGCAAATTTTTTTTGAAAAGTGCTATCAAAATAATTTTTGTGCATCTTTGCATACCAATAAATAGCAATACAAAATCGAGAATATATCGCAGAAAGCTCTATTTCTATCGCAAAATACAATGCAAATCCGGACATTTCAGTCCCTGATGTGTTTTTCTTCTTCTTTTTCTTATAGGACGTCTATGGACAGGTCCCCGTCAGCGCCATTAGCAAAGAGGAAGAAAGTCCAGACAAGATCCATCATGGCATACCTTAAATCATAATGCGGACATTTGTACAACCTTCCCAATAAAATGCTTAAACAAACAAACCAAACAAATAAATAACTGGAACTATTATTGCTGGTATTTATAGATAAGAGGTTTCGAATTTCTTGTGGCAGTTTGACGTTGCATTTAGCCATTTAGCGCAGGCGCAGAAACTCTGCAGAGATGTGTTTGAGTATGTACTGTAGGTATATTTTTTTTTTGCTGGAATAAAACAACCCAAATATATTATCTATATCAACATGACTGCCTTGTTCTGAGCTTCCGTTATTCTATAGTAACAGACTTCTATCAACTCGAAAGTAGGGACGAGCCATTGACACACATCAACAGTGTTTAAGCTCTCATGAAAACTAATTGATGAAGAAGAGCCCTGTAGCGAGAAATCGTGGTCACTCATACGACTTGAATTGGATGTGGCATCATGGGTAATTTGTAATACACAATAATTTGTAAAGATTATTCCACTTGCTGTTGGCTATTAAGATTTTATCCAGGATTCCTCAGTCGATTCGAAGAATTTGAAACTGCGCGAAAGGAACAAAAATCCGATGCTGCCCAGCCTACATCACATGGCAAGTAGAAGGGCTCTTGAGAAACCTTATTTTGGTTGTGTGTCAATGGCTGGTTTCTTACTTCAGGTCTTTTCACTTCTGATACCCTAATTCTTTTCATCACCTTAGATGTTTGCAACAATAAGACTTTCAAAAACATGACGACTGAGATGGATTTTTAATGTATCATGAAAATTTTTTCTTAAATTTGATAATTTTATTGAAGTAAATGAAGGCTTAATCAGACTTTGTCAGTCTAACCTGTTAAATCTCAGGCACAGAGGCTAATTAATAAGTTACACAGTAGGCTATAATAACAAATTAATTATTTATAATTGGATTACCCCCTTTCCCAAATTTACTTGTGGTCTAATTTCATGTTACCTATTCGACTAATACACTCAGATGGGGTGAAATGGTTGAAGACCTAGGGCAGTACCAAAAACTAAACTGTGTTTATGATTGGGTTGAATTCTGATTGGGTCAAATGAAGGTGTGAATTAGTGATTGAGTTGAAATGTTGATTGGTTGGAATGATTGAGTTGACTAAATGATTGGATTGAGTTAACAAAAGAGGTGAATTAAAGATTGGTTTGTATTGTGGGTTAAATGTTTGAGGAGATCAGATAAATGCTTGGACACGATAAATGAGTGGGTGAGTGAATCGCTGCTTTAGTAACAGTCCATGAAAAGGTTTGTTAAAAAACAGATTGAGTGAATTAATAATACGGTTGTATTCTTGATTGGTGAGACTTGGTGATTGAATTGACGATCAAGTAAAGTTGCTAAAATTGGTAATTAAATCGGTTCAATAGATCTTTGAGTCCAATTTGTAAAGTTTTTTAAGTTTTCCACCAATAGTCCGGCAATGCAGTATTTTCAGTTCGAATTTAGGATAACACTTCAGATCCAACAGATTTTTTATCAAGACAATTCAGATACATTTGAGTGGCATGGGTTCAATTCCAACTGTAAGGGTCTTGATTGAACTGTACTTTTTCTATAATTACTTGTACGCCTGTAGTTCCACTGATGAGCTTTGTGTAATACACAAGTAGTGTAATTCAGAACACAGATCGATTCATTATACTCCTGAAGATGATACAATAAAGTGTCGAAACGTTGAGTAAAATGAATCTTTCTGTGTTCGGAATTACATTACTTGTGTATCATAGTGTGAGAGATTGTGGATTGTTTAAAAAAGCTTACAAAGTTCATATTTAGCCAGACTGGTTGATTTGTATTTAACGACGTGCTCAAGGACATTTCAATAACCTTTCGAACAATTTAAATGTGATTATTATGCTCAGTTTGAAATATAAAAGCCTACTTCATCATTTTTTACTGTGGTATAGTTTAAAGTAACATATACACTCAAAAGTTCTGAATTTTGCACTATCACAGAATCAAATTAAATGTTTTTATTTTTCTCAAGAAGTAGGCCTACAAGTTAGAGGCTTTCCAATAATTTCAACATCAAATTTGTAGATTGAAGGAGAGTTTTATAATAACTGAAAAACTAAAAACTGAATTTTCTGTCAGAATATTTTTATGTGGATGTGTCAATCAGCTGTCATAACTGAGCCACCCTAAGATGTACCGACGCTACACCAAGTCAAACGTTTATTAGCCCCGCCCCTATTCACTATTCAAAATCTTAACTCATTACATATAAGGTCATGAACCTGGCGAGATCAAAAGATTTACTTGAGGCATACGAGGAAAAATGGCCGTCCTTCCTTACGCTGAATTCCAATTATTGCATGATTTCTCTTGGCTATTACTAACCTTGAACCAACTTAATAATTTTCATTTTAAAGTAATTGTTTCAGTTTATGCACAAACTTCAAAGTTTGTTTTAATCAAGGCAATCCGAATTTGTTGTAAAACCATAATTTTGAGTGCTTATGTTACTTAAAGCATGCTGGCCAACTAGCTAAGCCATGAAGCATGAACCTCTTGCCAAAAAAATGGTGTGTAAGCTTTTAGTATTCATTAAAGACAAATTCCTTTACTATTGGCGAATCTGTTTTCTCCTTAAAGACAAAAATAATGTTTTCAAGTCTTTCGTTTGGATATTAATTTATCGGCAGTGATAAATGAATGTTTATAAAAGCCCACTGGTGTAGAGCCTCACTATGCTACTCGCCACTACAAAAATCACAGGAAGTGACATTAACTGTCATGGCGGATATTGATAAATAATTTTGCACTCGGCATGTTAAAAATGCGATAAAAGATACCATATTTTCTATGCGAATTCCATCGCCGTCATCATGGCTACAAGAAGTTTGACGGAGGTTTATATTCTGATGAGGAACAATGCCTTACAGAGCCGTAATATCTTCTCAGAACAGGTTAGCCTGTAGACTTCTGGCAGTGAATTTTGACACATTGGTGCTTAGAGTTTGACAGGGAAACTTCAGTTAGTGTGCAACATGGCTTAAAATTTGTCATAGCTTTTCCTGGGAACGATGGCAGCACTTCGGCCCCTTATGTTTAAAAAGAACATTTATTATTCATAATTTAAATATTCACTTCACAACAGAGCCCCTTTTGTTTTGATTCAGTGTACATAGTTGGAATTTGCTCAATTTCTATCCTCAATCCAGTGTAATTAGTAATTAGTAATTAAATAATTTAGAATCTGATGATTCTGTATGGGATGCATCAAATGGGGATCCTGTCCACTTTCTACTTAGGAGGACGTTTATAGATGCAGAGATCTGTATTGTTATTAGTCTTCTATGTAATCTATACGGTATATAAACGATACAGAACAGTGCTGTACAAAAATGTTTAATTTTAGTTTTGGCAATTATTGGTTTTAACTTATCCATTTAAGTGATTTTCAATTCTGTTTGGTTAATTGAACTTTAATAGATATTTTATGTATAAAAAATGTGTTTTAGCATTGCACAGTTCTAGGACGTTTAGGCCTACAGCTACAAATTCAACACTAGACATTATTTTATTTTAATTTTCAGTTCCTGGAAATAGTCTTGCTTGGGAAGTCAAAAGTGGTCATTGCGGGCTGTTAGTAGAGTTCCACCAAATGTTGTTTGTTGTTTTGTACAGAGATGTCTTAGGAGTCCAAAACCCTTCATCAGTACAATGTTAAACATTGAGCATATTATACATCAATCAGTTTTATTAACGCTTCAATGAATCTTATTTTCATGTACATGTATGTCATGCTATTAATTGGTTTCAGATTGCAGATGACAGGATGGCTTTGGTACCTAATGCCGGTCGTGATCCAGAGCTGGGGATAGCTTCATCAAGGTCCAAACTTCCTCCTGAATGGTAATCAAACAACCTGTTCTAGTCCTACATTCTAATAGCAAGTGGTGGCAAAGTTCTATCCATCAGTCTTTATTTCTTAGAAAAAACATTTAAGGAAAAGCAAGATTGTTGATAATTAACAGATGAAAGATTGTTGATAATTAACAGATGAAAGATTGTTGATAATTAACAGATGAAAGATTGTTGCAATTTCCACGCAACAGCTTTTCGGTATTAATGTTCCATGTAGAATGCAGAGATGAAGACAATTTGTTTATGAAAATACATTTTAGTTAAAAACCATTTGATTTTTTGGAGAATTCACTCCATTTGAGATTCACTTGATTTTATAAGAGTCTTCCTGACGGACGCAGTGAGACCCTGTTTATGCATGGGAGCTTTCTGTGCCCTGGTGCTCTCCGAGACACAGGGTTACTGGAAGTTGATTTGTTTTGGTGTGTTGTTTTTCGTCCTGTAACCATCTGTGCTATCTTCTGTCTTGCCAGTTTCATTTATCCAGGCTCCTTCAACAATTTGGCTAGGATGCCGTCATATCAGTGAAATAGCCTTTAAGAAGTACAGTATAAAACCCCAATCAAACAACAAAAACTGACTATGAAAGATGCTTTTTTTTTTTTGGCCTGTTTCGTGTTTTCCCCACTTTCATTTTCCTCTTTTTCAGGGTTGATTGTGTTGAAGAATTCCAGTTTGAACTTGTTAGGATCAAAGAGAAAAGTGAGTAGGCTCTAATCAAGTTAAACAACATCATAGACAGCTGTTTGTTTTGTGTCACGTTGGCTCATGTTTGTCAAATTTATCTGGCAACATAGTTTATCATATATTAGTTGTACCTTCTCTGGAATCTTCTCAAAATCTGTTTGATATGAAAGTTTGTTGAAATATCTTTCAATGCCATCTGAAATGGGTATTTATTCTTCCCCGACTGTCAAAATACTCTTTAAACCATAGATCTGTAAATTTTTGTCTATTATTTTCAACAACATGACTTAAAAGTGACTTCAAAAGACCCTATAACTCAGGTTATGTCTTTCCTAATGTTACAAATGTAACATGTTACGAATGATGTGACTTTCATACGCCCTATTTTGCCCATAATGGTATGTTGCACATATAGTTTACGTCGTTAGTTTGCTTTGGTTATGGAATACTACTGTTTATTCCGCACGACCATATATTTATTGTATTATTCTTAGTGTCAGGTTACATGGATACTTAATAAAGCTTGCGTTATTGCAGATCAATAATGTGAAACCACAATCTGACAGACAACCAATCATGAGTTTTGATTACTTGTCTAACATCAGACATGGTCATGACAACAATGGTGTGCCCTATGGCATGTCAGCACTGAGCAGTATGGTTTCAGATTACATTCATGTGTCAACATTATCTTTCCAACAGTGATAACACTTCAATAGCTACAGAACTGTGCCATGCTAAAATATTGTAATTCCCACATCGTACATGGCAATGCGGAGCACATATTTGAAACTTACCGTCTTATTCGATACTTATTATGCATTTTCTCCAATTCTTTGTGTAGTGTTCATCAAAATAATGTATTTGAAGTAACTTCTGATTGTGAAAAACTTGCTACATGTATGCGGCAGTAAATTCAAAACAAAAGTCGATTGATTGAGGGAGATTTTGGAATTTGGCCCCCATCTTGCTACCCTTGTTTAGAAATAAAATTAACTTTTACATGTTACTAATGCGTGAGCTGCGCATTTTTGATACATAACATATCTATGAAAGTTTAATTTACCAAACAGAATTGAAAGTCTCTCAATTGGACAAGTTAAAACTAATAAGTGCCAAAACTAAAAATTACACATTTTTGTTCAGCACTGTTCTGTATCGTAGTAGCTAGACTAATAACGATACAGATCTCTGCATCTAACACTTCAAGTGACTGCACTTTTGATTGTGTTAGAATGCACCTTCGTCACAGAAGTGAAACTGAGGACGGCCTTACACAGCAATCAATCAATCAATCAATCATTCTAAACTTGCGCTACACAGTTTTTAAGACTGGGAAACTTTTTACTTAATAGCTCAAATACATTGTTGTATGTTTCAGTGAGGGAGCTGGCGACGTTGCACGACAAACATCTCAACAGACCAACATTAGATGACAGCGTGGATGAAGAACATGCTATAGAAATACTGACACAAGAAATCACCCAGGTAGTGAAAAATTATTGTAAAAATTAAAAAATTTACACAAACTTTCTTCCAACAACCAGAGGATAGTGTCATAACATGTCATACGCAAACAAAAATTCATGTCATTTATGGAATAATTTTGTGTACAAAGTTTTATGAAACTAACCCTAGATCCCAAGAACTACCCTTAAAACAATTTTTCAATTTAATTGCTCGATTTCCCCATACCGTAACTTCTTTTTTACATTCTAAAGCAGGTCACCCTGTGGACCTTAGGTATATAAGGGAAGTTTTCCGGTGGCTGTGTAGTTCGCATGGTGATTTTTCGAGGACTCCGGTTTCTTCCGTGTTTTCCACCATACACTGTCAACGCAAAGTCGTCATTTAAGAGAAACACTCCTGAGCACCACGTTAAACACTAATCAAATAAATAAATAACTAATAAATTAATAAATGAATCTTCTTCTACATGTATATTACTGAATCCTCGTTTAACAGCTTTTCGGTAGATGTCAGAGGGTAGTTCATCAAATCGGATCCAGAAGCCGTAGAGGAACTGAACAGGAGAAAAAGTTATCATTAAACATCACTTCATCATTGGCCAGATCACTGACTGATATGTCAACAAATTTTAGGAAAAGTCAGTCCTCATATTTACGCAGTAAGTAAAACCTGCCTAGATGCAGAGCTCACATATCATTATTAGCCTACATGTATAACGTAATCCATCTATAACAAAACGGAACAATACTGAACAAAAATGTGTAATTTTAAGTTTTTGCACTTACTTTTTTTGATTTGTCCAGTTAAGTGCTTTCCAATTTTATTTGGAAGAATTGAACACTCTGAGATATGTTTTGTAGTGAAAATGCCCAACTAGCGCATTAGTAACATTTAGAAAGTAATTTTATTTGTCAACAAGAGTAGCAACATGAGCTAAAACCTCTCCTGTCTAATGTTGATTATCAGTGAAGGCTACAAAGTTATGCTATGTCCGTTATGCCAAACAGTTTTCAGCTTTTTATTTTTCTCTCTTTTTAAGTGGGTGGGTGGTTGGTGGTTGCTTCATGTGCTCTTGTGCCCTCTCTTATCAAACAAATTGTTTTGTTTTAGGGTGGATTTTTTTTTTTTTGGTTTGGCTTTTTTGGTAAAAGAGGGCGTCAAACTGCAAAATGAGAATCGTTGTGTCATTCTAAAGTATGAAAGAAACTCCAAACGAGGAAGTATTCTTGGTAAATTAAAATAAGATATAGTATTTAATAACAAACATTGGTGACACAAAGTCATCATATAAGTGAAATATCATTAGTCCGATAATCAATCCATTAATCAAATAAATAAATAAATAAATAAATACATAAATAAATAAATATGTATCTGTCAAAATTGGTTTTCATAGGATTTACACAACTGTATTTACCTTTATGTTTAGCGGGTGGTTGGGTGGGAGCCTCCTGTGCCCCTGTGCTTCCTGAGCTAAGGGGCATCAGGAAACGGTTAAGTTTTGGTATCTTGTTTTGAGCCCTGTCTGTTGCAGGTGTCACTCAGGGGTGTCTCTTCACCCATTGAGCTAACAAACTGCCATGTAAGTGAAATAACCTTAAGTGAGGCCTGAACCCCCTGTTGTTTCAGAATTACAGAGTAGAGAAGAGAGATCCCAACAGTATTTTGACACAAACATAGGCCCCGATTCTAGTCTAATGTCTGAAGAGGTCAGTTTATTGGATGGAGGCTTTGATAGGGTGAGTACATTCATAATTGAATTGTTAACACCTCTGCCGAACACAAGGGCCAACCGTTGAGCTTCGAATTTCCTTATATAACCATTTCCTGGTGATAAGATTTTGGCTGTGTCGTACGCTGTACTTTCAACCATCTCACATGCGATGACGAATTACATATCATTCTGTATATTCATTCTTATACAATCACCTGGCTATAAAAAGCATTTCTATTGGCCAATTGAGTTTTCTGGCTGATCCATAAACTAATGTTTTGCAGTCTACAGTGAGTTTCCCTCGTCCAGAAGTCAAAATGTTTTAACATGACAGATGTTAAGCCTATGGAGGGTCAAGATGGGTGGTTGGGTAGGAGCCTCCTGTGCCCTGGTGCTCTTTGAGCTAATGGGCATCAGGAAGCCGATTTGTTGTGGTGTTGAGTTTTCAGTTACTTGAGCACGGTAGCTCAGCTGTTGGCTAAGGTAACTGTGTCAAGTTTTCAATTACTTTGAAGTCGCCTGGATTCCTGCTTATAAACAAACATAAGAATGTTAACAAGTGAAAACTTCTTAATGACTTCTCAAGGACAGATAACCTAAGCATTAAACATTATTTCTAAACTTCTTAATGACTTCTCAAGGACAGATAACCTAAGCA
>JAVFBZ010014680.1:0-11842 GCA_032466195.1 Katharina tunicata | reverse complement strand
TTTGGTTGCGTTTGGTCAAGGATGATCTTCTGAAACATTCCAGTAACAATGTGCAACCCTACAAAACTGTTTGAGTTTACATATGTGTACAAAATTGTAAGTATCATTTTTGAATTTCATTTTGCGTTTCCTTTTTTGAAGAGTGTATATCTTGGGCCGACGGCTAAGTGTGTTTCTGCAAAGCTCAAGTTTGGTGAAGCTATAGTCATGTTCTTGAGGACCCCTGGCTAACGTCAGTTATTTTCCAAATGAGATCAACCATGTCACACTTACCACTGTCGGAACATCTTTCAACAGAGAGAATTCTTGGAGTGACTTAATCACATTGGACCGGACAGTATCACTGTTATCAGTATCACTGTCGGAATGCCTCCTTGGAATACAACTGAACAGAGCGTTAAACACACATCAGTCAATATACTCGGATTTAGAGTCGGCCTCCTAAACATCTTTATGTGGAAATGTGCATCGTGATTTCAGTGGTCAGTTTTTTTTCTTCTATATTCTTGCACTACCGAAGAATTGTCGTTACTGCGGCGCAAAACACAAACAGGACGAAGTCAAATCTACCTAATACTTTTCGTAAACAGGTTGTGGTAATGGGTGATGATACGGTCCCATCAGATGCAATTAAGTATCGCTTAAACGACCAGACGAAGAGAGAGTAAACAGACATGGTGCATTAACCTAGTGATTTCTTTATTTGTTCGTAATTCTGCAGACAAATTAAGCGTAATGCACGCCGAATAGTAGTAATAGAGACCTGTAATTAAATACAGATTTATCATCGAGTGACGTCCCTAAGGTCATTGCCATCGTGTTTTATATTTTATAAATACAGACTAAAAGGCTATAGCTGACAGTTATCCACCCGGAATCTGAATATATTTCTTGGTATGATAGAATAAGAGAATCTTCGAACAAAGGAAACCATGTTGTTATATGTAATGTGTGACAATGCGACGATTGTCCACAGGACGGTTGAACAGTAGCACCAAACAAACGTTACATGCCATACAAGTATACATAAAAATGTATCTACAATTCGTTGACGCTTGTCCTGAATTAATGTCATTTGGGGTATAATAGGCCACAGAGGTTTATTTAACCACCGGTGCTAATAGGAATAACAACAATGTGTTCAACCATTTGGTAAAAAAAAAAGACAAATAAATATGTTTTCAAACTAATGGGTTATATTGGTAAAAAAACAGTCACAGAAGTTCGATCAATTGTTAAGTTAAACACATGATCACATATTAAACTTTTACTGACAGTTACAAAAAGACAAATAAATATGTTTTCAAATTAATGTCTAAATAAATTTTCAAATTAATAACTCAAGGTAATACATCAAAGTAGGTATATAGTTTATTTCAAAATATAGCCAGGTTTAGGAATTAATGGACGTACCTTGCTCAACTTTGGAATTCTATCAACAAGTAAACCACGTTTAGACAAACCGAGCAACACTAGAGAGCTGCTGCCTTGGTGAAAACCCAACCCATTACGTTTAAACAAACAGTGTTTAATTATCCCGTGGACCAGACAGCATTTGTGTTTGGTGATTAAACAAACTTCAGTCTACCGTTAAATCATGTACACATCGACAAAGCTTATTATATTCTAAAACCTAAACATATTTTTTTTTTTTTTCTCACCATGGTCAAAATAGATTTCATCTCTGTTTTTTCCCATGAATCCAATTGGCACGATAGTAGCGCCTTAAACTGATACCTCCGATTGGATTGGTTAATTGCTGAGATGTACCATTATTTCTAGAATTATTTATTTAATTTGGAGTGTGTGTAAATGTTTGATAGATAACGCCGTCTGTACCAGATCACTATTAGCATCCACGCAAAAAATGTATTGTATATATAAACGTCTGTATATCAGATTTCACGGGAGGTAATTTAGGTACAGTTATCTTCAGGTACGGTTATCTACATGTCGTGTGAGTTTTCATACCATTGTTTTGTTATATATCAATCAGGAAAAAATAAAATGATAGATTTATTATGTGTGTTCTGTGTCGAGCAGTAAAACGATGTGTTTGTTTATTTGCACGGCGTTCTTCGACGCACATATTTAACCAACTCGAGGGCGATGTCTGATTTTACTTTTCTGCCCCATCCAACCAATACATTACCTCACGGGTATATCGATACGACAGGCACATATCTACTGCCATACCCATGCACTATGTTTTTGCGAAGCGGATCAACGGCACTGTAAATCTATCAGATTTTCTTTGATCTAGTAGTCATTTGTTTTGGAAACAGTTTCAGTAAAACGGGTCGCCAAAGAATTGACATTGGAATAAGTTTAAGAAAAAAATCCTGGAGCATGGCATATGTTTTGTGAAAAAACAGAGAATCCTTTCGTTCCGAAGGCAAAATACTTTCCGTATGATCCAGCACGATTGTTGTTGAAAGCAAGACATAGGTTTATGTTTATATCCGATTTTTTACAACTTGAATTTCTTTCGTCTAACTCGAATATCTGACTTTTATCCAATATCTTAGCAGTTCGTCAAGTTATGACTTTCTATTGTATATTTATAATCTCCACAATCGTATGGCTGCTTTTTTTGCTTACAATAAACTTGACATCAGCGGTTTCTGAATAATTCTGTGCAGCCCAGACTTGCGAATACCAAAGTAGGCAACACTTCAGTCATATAATGTCATATACATGCAGGAAACAAACGGGAAATTAGTCTTCTTCATAATGGTTTATAAATTCATAATCTGTGTTCGCTATAAATATTTTTGATACGCAGATTTTCATAGTGGAAACCACAGGCTTATTTAACAATAATCGTATGCGTTCCATTTCTAATCAATACCCATATTTGCCAAGCCCACAAACTATAGTCCAAAGGCTATTATCACTATCTAGAAGTGACTAATGCAATATTAGTTTTATTAGATTCCGATTCTAATTAATAAATTTTATTTGCTAAACGTACGAAACAGCACGAAAAGTGTTCCGTATCAGATAGTAATGTGGGAATAAAGGCAGCTTAGTTATTATCAGATCACACGACCCTAACAAGACGACGTAAATCCATTAGTGATTCGAACAAATACATATTTATAAGGTTAGAGCACTACATGAACTGCCATGACCTCTATAAACCGGAAGTTAAGTGTGGAGTGGTTTGCACTCAAGGTGAAACATTCAAAACGTGGCGATATGGATATGTCATAATCAAATTAATATAGATGGAAGGATTTTTAACTTTTCCTCATTTAATTTGTTCTGGACGCTTAATCAATCTTCAATCAACCCTTAAATTAAATACGCTTTGACAAAAAACATGTTAGTAACCTTATTTGATTAATTGATTTGTACCTTTATATTTCAATTTTGCCAAAATGCATGCCATCATATTACCGTTCCGCTAGGCCACTTGGCACAAGACCCGAACAATTGCACGGATCTGATCACATAGCTTGGCTCGGATTGGTTACTCCATCAATGGGAGCGACTCGAATCTAAGTATTTATCGTAGAATTATTTACCTTTCTGTGTTACGAACGCTTGATAGATACCGTTGCCGACACCAAATCAGAATTAACAATTGTATAAAGAATCAGTATTTATTTCAATACAGATAAGATCTATTTAGCCCTACTGTGAACATTGTAGGGTATATGTCGTATCATATTTCAAAGGAATCGGCATCGATCTACGATGACACACAATTACACGGTGTGCGATTTTTTTATCCTAAGGTTTTTCAGATATCCATAACAAACAGTTTATAAATTGATCGATTTTATGATACGTTTAGTGCGCTTAGTGGTATAACTATTAATTGAGACAGTTTATCTATTTCTCTGTTTGCACGATGCTCGACGCCGTCCATATTTCACTCACATGACATCCAAGTCTTATTGTGTGACACGGCCAAGTTCCTCGGCATGAATATTGATATAGAATAAACTCACAGACAAGGCCCGTGCGCAAAACGTCAATGGTGAGCATTTAAACGCTAAAGGAACCACTCCACTTATGTGAATTTCTAGTGAGATTTTACAGGTGATCACTTTCGGAGCGATTAGAAGACACATTGCCTGATGGCCAGTGGAACGATATGATACGCTGACATACTGTAAGTTAATTTCTATATGCAATAATCCATTAGGATTTTAGTGATCTTTGGTGGAAACGCTTTATGTATATATTGTTTTATATAAATGTAGAGGAAGACACTTTTGCTTGCCTCCATGTGCATTCGAACTCGGGTGTAATGGTTCTGTTTTTTAAATAACAGATTAACATATTTTAGGTTTAAGTTAAACAAAATGGGATTTTCGGATCTTACTTAATTGAATTAGTATTCAAGTGCAATAAAAATTTTCATCGGTAAGAAAATGTTTGAAGACTTGTCGACAAAATATATAATTGCGTTTTTATTAGTAAATGGTTGAATATGGACATGCATTGCTGTCAGTCTCTTTTCAATAAATGTGCACGACTAAACATGCCACAAATGCATCTATAGTTATAATGAAAATCCGCTTTATTTAATGAGGGTTGAAAAACTTTTAAAACGTCGGGACGCTCAAAAGCTTATATTATATTTAATATATTCCACCCACATATGAAACTGAACAATATATAGCACATTATCTTCGGAATGCGTTTGAAATGTTGAACATATTGATGTAAATTAGCAAAAACAACTTTATAGAGTCGACCTTATAGTTAAAGTGTATTCTAGTAATATGAAATTATACTTTGAAGGACTCTTCTTGCTTAATGAAAACCGGACATCACCATTACTCCAGCAAACAAGGCCAAAGCTACTGTAGTCTTAGATACAAAGGAATTCAACTCCTAATTGAGGAAACGATCAGTAACGAAACTACCTAAAAGAAACTAACTAAAGAACCCAACGAAAGGTATCAACATGAGCTTAAGACTCGAGGACAACGAAATTGATCAAAGAACATACTACCAACTTCGCATCCCAGACCGCCATATGTGTATTCTAGTAATATTTTATCATACATTGATGGACTCTTCTTGCTTAATGAAATCTGAATATCAGTTAATTCAGTTAAAGCCCTGCTTATGTCATACTGCGCTGTGATAGAAATAACAACTGCATCAGCGTGGCTGAGCGCTTATGTCACAAACCACTTCGTTCATCTGAGACCAGCTGAAATCAGTTGATCGCAGTCGCAAAAGCGTTCATGTCGCTTGCGTTTACGTAAACCAGTTCTTATTTATCGTAGAAAGTAGAACATGTCTGACAATCTGGAACTGGACGGTAACTAGTTTGTGATCGACGCAGCAAAAACGCGGGTGCGCTCAGGTAACATTATATACTACGCCCGACTAGAAACTGATCGGAACCAGTCTTCAAAGGGCGTAACTGCAACACAAGCTATGCTAAAAAAGCACCCAAAATTAGTTTTTTCTATCACAAATTCTGATTCCTCGATTTTAACAGGTTTGAAGTTTGTTCATAAAAAAAAAGAGTTACGTTGAAATGAAAATATTCACTTGGTACAAAGCTTGTATGAACCAGGAAAAAACCAGCCATAATTCGATTTCAACTTATGTATGTAACGAGTCAAGATTTTGGATCTTGTAAGGGGATAGGCTAATAACCAGAAAACCGTTGACTAGGAGATGCGTCTGTATCCCAAATCGTGGCCCAGATGTGACAGCAAATTGACACATCCTTATTATAATATTCGTCCAGAATTTTCAGTTTTCTGTTATTATATTAAACTTTTACTTAACCTACAAATATTGTGGTGGGATTAAGGCAAAGCCTCTAACTTTTACTACTTGAGAAAGCTATGTAAAATTCATGTGATTCTGTGGTTACTTAACAGTCAAAATAAATATTTTTTGAGTGTAGCTGTGACTCTAAGGGTTATACCTCAAATACAAAAGGTTTAAGTAAGCAAAGGTGCATGCGTGGTGACATTTGAAAGCCTCCCACCTTCTCCAATGATTCAGTTGCTTTGATTATGCTTGATTAATTATGTGTCTGTTTGTTCCGTAGCTTTATTTCTATCAACATAGCCTTGGTTACTGGTAGTTACAAAAGTTACGATGGACTTATAAATGTAACATTGATTTTATTAGTCCCTATTATAACTGATATTTACACTTGCTAATTGTATTAATTGACATAAATTCATACAGTTAGTGCACCATTTGAACTTGCTTGATCAATCCAAACCTCCACAGATGTGTGTGAACTGCGGAGGTGTTTCCGAATTTGGTGCAGCATACACAAAGAACAATGTATTACGTGATGAACAAAATAGATTATTAATTGAAGTATCAATGGTATGTTTAAAAAATATGTTTATAAAGGGTGGGATTGCCCTTCAAGACATCTGGAAGTAAATTAGTGTTTACTACACATATTTCAAAGCACGTAACAACCATTTTTCTCCACGTCAAGTTATAATTTGCTTTGATAATCTTTAACTAATTCACCTGCTGTCTGTTTGTTCTGTGTTAATATATGTTTACTTCAGTATACTTAGTTAGTATCTGAGAATCATAACCCATAGTTCACCAATAATTCCAACTGTTTCGCCGAAAATCGTTTTTTTTTTTTTGGTAAAGCTCACACATTAATCGAAAACGATTATTTACTCGTTAGGGAGAGTTGACCGAAGCTCTCACATTTCAGTAGTTCCGTTTTAATTGATATTTGTATTTGCTACAAGTATGAAATAGAGTTATAAGAGGGCTGTTATGGGAATTGTGTGTGGATAAAAGCATTCACTTTATGACCGGGCCACACGACCCTACTACATGTATAACGACATAAATCTATTAGTGATTTGCACAAATACATATCAATAACGTTACTGCACTACTTGAACTGGCCTGCTCACTACAAACCGGAAAGGCTGTCTCCAATCGCTCGGACAAGTTTTGAAACGTGTTTCAATTTTCAAAAGAAGATGTAATTAATATTTTAAATGAATTTAAATAAACGGACTGACTATTGGCAATTTTGGTGATTTGTAAGAGCTAATAGTTAATAGAGCTGTTCAATTACTCGGCGAATTCTAAAACATGCTGGCATGGTACAAATTTATTGAGAATTCCAAGTAATGACCACATGAGAGCTTTGCTGTCTCCGCTATAAAATTACCAGTATACGGCGCGGAACAACTTAAATCGTTTTGAGATAGTGTGTTCTGAACTATATTTAAATAATATTATGTCGCCAAGTTATATAATTTTCATTTGAAATAACTGTTCTGATATCTTATTGTATTGTTATCTTTAAATTTATTTTAAAAAAGTTTTTTATTTTTTATCAACTTTTAATTTATCTACGCATGGCTACAGCTGTACCCATTTGACGTTGAGCATTAAACTAGTGTAGCCTAGAGCTCTATTGAGAACGCGTACGCGTACAAATATATTAGTATTACTATTATAATCAGCAGATGTGTATTGACCTGTCTCAGAAATACTTTATCATTCTTATTATCATATAGGTATGAAGTCCATATTGCAGTAGCATTGATGCCGCTGTTAGGGTTCTAAGGGCTTTGTCAACAAACAATACCCGTAAAACAGTGATTCCTCTTATTTCTGAAGAAAAAAAGGATTTCTTAAACATTCCTGGTCTGACGGTCAATTACATGCAATGAATCTGTTCATTGTAGTAAGCGTTTTGTGCTAAAGATCCGTTTGTTGCAAACAAAGGAAAACGGGTCGTTTTAAGAAGACAAAATTCGCTGAACAGAGGCCTGTTGCTCGCAACAAAAGACAAAAACGTTAAGGACAGTCAGATAAATTCGAACCATGAAGTGATCTGACAACATTGATGTAATAACAACTGATTTGAGACACTTTACAATCATGTAATATAACGATATAAAAATGCCTTTGATAGACAAAGTCGTATTCAAGTTTTAAAATATTATATGATTGTAAAGGCTCAATCAACACAAATTTGTCAGCAAAGCACTACGGCTGAAATAGGCACGTTCAGGCTACATCTACCTTTTTGAGACGGTGCAGTTTTGTTGTAATTTGTTTTAAATGTAAATGCTTCAAGATATATATGATTTAAGTTTAGTTTCGAACGCTGTTTAAATATAGTCTGTCCAACTAGAACATGTGTAATACGACACAAATCACTTAAGAAGACGCCCTATACGGATTAATTTAAGCCCGGTTTAACTTTTGAACAACCCTTTCCAGCAGCAAGCTTATCGGGGTTGTCTTGTGATAGTACCATATATTATATAGGCTGTTTTGATTGCATGGTGCCGTTGACGATCCATTTGGCCATATACGGATTTGTTTTACAGCGTACCAGAAGTTCCTCTGGTTTTGAACAGAGGGCTACGTGTGCACTTCAACCCGAAGGCTAGTCGCTGATGCCACAGGAACCGATCGATATCTTTAATGATACAGATAGGATGTCAAATAGAATCATATTTAATTTGTCTGCGATAAAAACATCTAGACGTGTATATTTTATTTTTTCACCCACCCAGACAATATTTTAGTTATGTTTCATTAGAACAATGCGCTCGAAATGTGGGTACACTCTCTGGTGTTTGTTGAAGAAATTGATGATGATCGTAGATCACGTTTAAACTGTAGAGAATAAAGACATCATGGCTTTTAAGCCGCCTCTCCGGTGTTATCTGCGAAGCACCATTTGACAGCCGTTTAGGGAAGCCGGTATGACGCAATTTCGTTTTTATTATAACAGCACACCTTTTCTCACACAGACACTATTATCTACATTTTTTCTGATGTAGTTCATCTTCTTCGTGGTTGGGGATCTAGTTGTGAGTTGAATTTGGTACAGTAGGTAAATAAAAATACGGACAGACATCAATTGAGGTTAAACCGCAAACATAAGGTAAGAAAGATAACAACAGTTGCCAGACAGGCGAAATAACGACCTTTAGGCAACACCAACCTTAGTATTGACAAACCAGTTTTTTTTTTTTATATTTTTTAAAAATATAAGTGCTTCAGCCGATTTTTTGTGGTATTCTGTTTTTGTCTTGTAAATGTGTATTGTGACGTCTTCTATGTTGCCGGCTTCGCTAATGGTGGCTTTCTTCGCTCAATGAGCTGGCACGTCGTCATATCAGTGAAATAATCAGTACGTCGTCAGACTACAAACTATCAATCGACCTAAAAGCGTTCACGTTGCCATTCGGATCGATAAAGGGGTGTGGGGGCAGGACAATCAAAACCTTCCCCCATCGACGCATTTGACAAAGGCATCGAATGTTCATTAATTAGAGCGAGTGCCTGTGTTTAAATTTATCTTAAGTCTAAATAATGTGGTTATCGTAAAGCATGTTAACATTTTAGACTTTTGCCTAAAATGCGGAACACTGGACCAACGGAAAAGCTCTAACCGAGTTTTATATTACATCAGACGAAATAAAAACAAAGCTTTCCTTGCCTCGTGGTGGCGCATCAGGGACAATTATAGTGTACATTAGAAGCTTATATCATGAACGGTGGAATATTATAGCTTATCCCCGTTCGATACGGATATTTTGCACGATTGCTCGTTTACCACATTAATCTATTGTGGTGAAGGACATTGCATAATATGTTTAATAAGTATTTATCAAAAAAGTTTGTCAAAATCCTTTATCTCCAGATCAGATAATCAGTATTGTTTAAACTGTAATTTTCGATCGCAATATATACCTGTTTTCCCAATGTATCAACTAAACACTAATCCTGTACATAACCAACTTGCACTGTTGTTGGCCGCTGTGCAATATTCATCTGACGCATCTATTTGTTCTATAAGAGTCCTCTAAATGCACTTTTACATGCCTTCTCCACCGAATGTAGCGGGGACATATCCTTCATATGATCAAGATTAACGGGTGTTTAACGCCACAGTCAGTTGTAATTTTTCACCGTGAACATTTTGACATTTTAATATATATCAATTTCCGTCTCACCTCTCCCAAGTCCGTACATTTAATGGAGAAATTAACTGAAAACGGAATAGGACAGGTGTAGCTGATAACAAAATTAAGGCGGGGAATCAGCTAGAAATGTTTTAGATTTAAAATCGTATCTATGTAAAAATAATAATAAAGATATTATGCTGCATTAGCGCTGAGATCGGTTCGCTATAATGATTGCTAGTTTTTGTACGAGATGAAATTTCGGTTAATCCAGAACTATGTTCCACTGACACTACACGATATGTGTCAATCGTGAATCTGTTGTTATCACATATGCTATGAAATCTGATATTATGACAAAATATTGTTTTCTGGAATATGACAAAGCTGAACACCTTTGTTATTTCAACATCCGAAATACTCGATGAGTAAACGACATAACGGTAACTAAGTGTTAAGCCTGATGCCGCTCAACACGCTTAAATAGTACGGTAATGCTATCGATTTTGGAGGATCAGTCAACCGATGTAAATGTTCTCTTAGAGACAAGTTTTTCGGTTTAAGGCTAAAGCCCCCTGCAATTGTCCGTAAAGTTGACTCCAAAGGGTGGCTTAATGTAAATTGTTTTGTTGATAGAAACCTGTGGGGCAAACAATCTACTCTTTCAGTTTTCGCTAAATGAGTTTTTCGTGTCAGGTTGGCTACAAAGCCATATTGGTATCAATTTTAACAACATTAGCCCTAGCTTTATAGCTAAGATCTTTTTGTTTATCTTATCTCGTTGAATCAACATTGTTCAGTTTACGACATTGATAATCAATAATAACGAGATATCATTCAGATCGGGCGTTTGTGTTCAGATTGTTGTTAGATAAACTAAGAGATGTATCCGCTATAAAGCGGGTTGTATTGACATACAACTTTGTTAACTCAAAACATATATATGTGTATATTGACAAATGCACATGTTTATATGCCAGTACCAGATTACATTTATAACGGAGGGTGGGTTGGTTGAGGTTCGCGCCATATCCGACCTGTTGAACGTAGGCACGTTTGGGGCCTATATAACAGAAGTTTTATTGTGGTCCCGGTTAGTTTTGACGAGGTTTCTGACACTTGCGTGTGTGTGCTCATATGTCTCTGTAGTTCTTAGATGGCTTGGCGTGAGACTGATGTGCCCTGGTTCTCTATGAGCTCCTGGAACTGTTTGGGATATGTCAGGCCGACTTGTTTGCATGAATAAACTGTATTTCTTTTGTGGAAAATCTCCAATATTCGTCAGTTTGCTTTACCAGATTGACTTCTCTTTTATCTGACGTTACCGACACTTACTGATTTTTGGAATGTGATAAAGCATTGCACTTCTTACCATTTCAACATCCAATGTGCCATACTAACGATACAGCGGCAATACGGCCTTAACCTTGTTGTCGCTAGCCACGCCTAAATGACACCGCAATGCTGTGTGTGATAAGCCAACCGATGTATTAAAGTGTTAGCTAACAGACAAGTGCTTTGTTTAAAACTGAGGCCGCCTGTTATATTGTTTGCTTATCTGTATATCATATTACCATTTACATTCGCTTTACAACCTTCGATTTCACATTCCGATATAAATAATCTAAGCTCAATAAGTTAGTGCATAACATTTTGGCCTTGGGTTCGATTCTACACAGTTATCTCTGACAAAACTTTAAATGCTCCCTGTTGGCTTAATTTGGAACTAGACATTTCTGTTCTTAATTTTCGAAGTAAAAAGCCATTCCCCACGACAAGGTAACCGGAAATAATTGCCTGCCCAAGGAAATGGAACAAATTACCTCATACACTTCGTGGAATTATCTCTACATCTCCATTAAAATCAAAATTAAAAGCTTACCTAATTGAAAACATTAATGTCAATTGATTTATGCTTGTGTATATATATATTG
>JAVFBZ010014679.1:0-30158 GCA_032466195.1 Katharina tunicata | reverse complement strand
TTAGGATTCCACGTGCCCAGATTCAAAGACTCATTCAGTCTATGCCAAGGAGGTGTCGCGCAGTGATTGCAGCTCACAGTGGCCACACAAGGTACTGACTTCAGCGCCCTCGTGCGGCGCTTTTCGGTGACGAATACGCCTTCGCTGCCGTCGGTCCATAGCGAGAACATTACCGCATACTTGTACCAACTTTAAATGTGCTACCCACAAAAATTACTGAACTAACCCGCTTTGTATTAAAGAGATAATTCTATTAATATTTCGCCTATGTGTTTCTTTTTTGACAAAGTATATCTTATATACACAGCTAGTTACTGTGAGTTACAGGTATCTGCCAGACGGATACGTTTTTATTCCTTTTTATCACTATTGCCAATGCTAATGTAAATATCGTTTGTTTGTGTTCTATTATTTCCCGTATTTAAATGCACTAGAAATTAAACCTATAGTTCAATAAAGTGTAAAAAAGTGAGCTTATAATTACTTTACTTTACAGTTAACAGACTCACAGAAAATTGTAGCATTATCCATTAGCTTCAAATACTATGTATTGGAAAATTCTGGGCATCGTGTTAGCTAAGTAACTGGTTATGAATGGCAAATCAATGATTATTACGTTTCGCCTGTAGAAAGCAATATTGACCTACCCAATCAAAGCTTGAGGTCAATGTGCCCCTTGTGAGAATTGTGTACAGATATAAGGCAATGTTTTAAAGTATAATCAGCCCCATTTAAAGATTATAGTTCAATTGTGCATGTGACAAGCTTAATAATGACAATCATAAAGAAACTAAGGATTTTAACAGTAGACCATGACCAGATTACAACTGGTAAACATATGCTGCAGTTCCTTGTGTTTTTCCCTCTGTTGTATCTGGAGCAGCAAAGCGAGCAAGAATGCTGTATATTGGCGCCACGCAAAAATAAATTCCTTGTCTTTAACACACTACCTAGAATCGATTACCTAGTATGTGGCATTTGATTTATTGTTATCGCCAGACACAGGAAAATAATATAATCTGTATATGCTTGGAAAAGAACAAATAAATATAGGATAACAACAATTATCAATATATATAAAGTAATGTATAAATCATTGTTACATCTTTTTTAACCTTTTATGGATTAACAGATTTCTTGGAGGACGCTGTATTGATGAATAACTGTTGTTTTCCTGCATAGAGATCCATCGTCGTCTTCTGTGTTTCTCACTATAGCTCTTAATGTCAGTATTTGTCTTAATTATCTTATATAAATATCGAGTAAACGTGTAAGAAGGTTTATTCGAGACTCTTAAAAGCTTTCAGACATACTTACGTCTCTACGCTAGCGCCATCTTGAAATTGTAACTATAGGCGCCTGACAGCTTGTAAATCAGATAAACAACTGGACTGTTTGGTGGCGTTTGTTTGTCAGTTTGACAAGCTTCATCGACAACGATTATGTAAACAGTTATAGTTTATGTTTATATCTCTACATCGGAATAAAGACAAGAACTATACCATACATGTATTGTAATTTGAACGGCTGAAGATGTCAATGGAAACGAAAAGAAAAAACACACAATCAACAATGTAGTAACAGTTTATTAAACATTAATCCTTTGGTTGAAAACAAAATACTTTTGACTGCCACTTTGAAATATATAGGTAAAATATACAAATCCTCATCTCTTAAATTCCAACGACTGAATGCTTTCTGATAATATTTTCTCATAGTTTACTGTATTATTGGGATAGTTGATTTTTTAATACTAAAATCAATGACGAGTAATTGTTTTAATGCGCATGCTTAAGTTCAACGGTTTATACATTTACTTTAAGAAAATTCTCAAAATAGTCAATAATGCGATTGCGCGTGGACCAACCAAACACGCCTTACGCGAAAGTTTTTGACCATGAAGACTTGTCCTCTTTGTTTCAACTTTTCATGAGTAAATGTTGAAACAAATCTGCTAACGAAAATATAAAAAGATGTAGGTGATTGATTGATTCGTTCATCGGTCGAGATCGATTGATTAACGCCAGGATTATCTCACGTATATGACAGCGCTGTTCCTCAAGTAACTACTGTAACAAACCCATAAATTGTAAAGCTATGCTGTGTTGGAAAAATAATGTTCCATAAAGCAAAGGGCAGACAGTATGGCTATGTTTGGGATATACTGTCCTTGGATAATCCGGCGAGTTAGGGATTATATGTTCAAAAATTTTTTCTGGAAACTTAGCAGATATTCTACAAGAACGTTACATTTCACAGAAAAACATGTGGCTCAGTGGTTGTACGACCATGTATTTGTATCTGTTGGCAGCACATTGTACGTGTATCCATCCAAGACTCCCAGACTTCACCAGATTTAGTATTAGAAACCACATGGCCGAAGAGAGACCATTTGTATAGCCGTTTATTGATGTTGTGATCATTGTAGTATGTTGTGTATAATTAGCGGTTAATGGATAGACTACATGTATGTGGACTGTTAACGGTGTGCTATCTTCTGTTTCTGTCATACATAATTTGTGGAAGAGCTCTGGAAGAAACCAATATACACCTTAGGTCTCAGAAGGGCTTCCATGTGGTCCATTCGCATTTCATACCTCACGTCTCTCATCTTACCACTTCTTTGCTTACAACTATTGTTAGGCCTAATATTGTGGTTATATTTGGTTATAACCCGCAAGTTCTTATTTCCAGCCAAATATATTGGAAATGCATGGTTAACTGCTGTTCAAGTTTCTATTCAGTAAATATAGAATCACTTAATCTACTCACAGATTTCTTGTTGCAGCAATTGTGCTTTTTTGTTTACCACGCTGACAAGATAAAACTGTGGCCATACGTCTTGAAGATAATAGCGAATATTACAGTACTTTACAACGGAAGATGTCAAGCTAAGTTTGACAAAATCTGTTTTAAATTATAAGTAAGATCAGCTATGGCGCAAATACCATTCCTGTGTACCGGAAACATCTATGTAGCATATCTAAACATGGCCAGTTCTCCGTGGTGCCCAGAAATCTCTGGAATTTTATGAAATTTATATGTGTTTAATTCCAGTCTTACAAGTGTGTGTTACCATCGCCAGACAAAGGCCTTCATGAAAAGAGTACTGCGTGCTTAACCATTGAATCGGTTAGTTTTACCACGCTAATCTGTGAATTCGATTCCAGATTTTAGGATGGCCGTGCTTTATTGTTAAACTCTCTGATCAAGATTCGGTGTTCTAATGAGTCCGGTGCAGCGCACACATAAACTAATCCGATTATTGTTTAAGGAGTATTTTCTAACTTCCGAATTGGGATAAACCTTGTGCCATAATCGATAGCCAAGGAAAGACGCGTAAGTGTGTAAACCGACAATCATTTCGTTTTCGATCAGAAATAATCAAGTCATTTTATGTCGGAAATGGATAAGAGAGATCCTACTTCAGGACTTTTTAATGTTTCAGTAAATTGTAGCCAAGCCTAAATGTTGACAAAATAATTGTTGACATAGTAATAACAATGGTGAACTTGTCTTTTTTAGTTTGTAGAATATACAGGTTTACTTTGATAACTACAACATCCTTAGAGTTTAAGTTAAAACGAATTACTTTTGATAAACTCGTGCTTGCCTTGAAGTCTAGTTCGAGTTGGTCTTTTCAGTCTGTAGAAAGCCTAAACACTTTCGATGTAAATGGGCAATAAAGTTAGCGCCCGACTGAAGAGTTTTATTGAAGACTATTACCAAGATCATGCTGATCGAGATAAGACCGTCACACCGATGACCACACACAGGCTAATGGTTGCGCTGAAATAATTCAACCTCTCAGAAAGACTCTTTATAAGCTACGAAATAGAGGGAAATTCAAGTGACATCATTGAATGTAACGAACCATATAATCCTTTTTATGACAAAAACACGACAAAAATATCATCAAATATCAGCTAATAAAATAAAAATTAAGAAACGGTGTTAACTTAACTAGACTTCTAATTTATGATGTTAAAATTGAGAAATCGTCATTGTCTGGATTGGCGTTTTATAATCTTCAAGATATTAAAATAAGACACGTTTCTTTCCTTGTTATAACAATATATGTAAGGTTCTATTCTTATTTTCAACTCGTTGAAAGAGGTTAACATTTCAACAGGATTGAACCAGTCTACAATCCCGATTTTCGAATTAACCTTAATTTCTAAAAGTTCCTTTCTGTGGGATAATACGAAAATTTCAGGCGTCCCGTTCTGATCGTTACACTCTAATATTATATTGTGTTATTATTGTTTGAGACCCCTGGGCGTACGAAGTTCTTTAAACACTTCAAAAGTCCTGTTTCGATTTCCGAAACTCAAATTAAAGTGTTAATCTGTTAACAATAGCCCGGATGTGATCTGGTAATTTCCAGTGTGATAACTGGCCACGTACTGAGGATTATAACAAACACGTGTTGAAGGTGGACTCATCCGACCTTGGTGGTCTCATCAAATTTAATGGACAATTTACACGACAAGAAACTGTGTCGATTTCAACAATGAAAAATAACAGCGAAAAGGGTAGTATTTAGGACTAGGTATAACTAAACGTTACCACCTGAAATGCTTCCTTCGGCACATATGGCTATAATGATACCGATTCATTTTGTTTCCTTTTTATTAAAATTATGCAGAAATTTGAGATTTTGCTATGATTGTATTACATAACATTTAGTATAGGTCCTACAATTTTATGGTCTTACGAATCTTTTTGGCAGAATTGTATCGGCAACGATTAAAGACCATATGATATTTGTGCAAAATCTGAATCGATATAAAGAGCACGCTGTTTAAAATATTTAAATCATAATGTATTACAAATACTTAATTGAACATTAGTCTACTGGACTTTAAGTGAATGCAAGCTTTATCAAGTGTAGTAAAGACTATATATTCAGCGAAAGCGTTTTTGCAAAGAATGGGAAGGAATTAAAACTTTAATCAGCTGATGTTGAGGTTAATAAAGTTAAAATAATTATATTCAGCCTTGACCATATACTCCTTGATGGCTTAAGTTGCGTCAACTGCATGCTCCCTCGCTTATTATTTAACAAAGGTCGGATAACCCTCGCAATAAGCTTGCCCGTCCACATTTTTTAAATGTAAAATTACTAGTTTCCTATTACTTTCTACTTGTGTGCGTTGCTCTTGTTGACTTAATATATACTTTAAAATAAACGTTATGGTTACGTACCCCGAATCCTAATTTGGTAAGTTATTAACGGCGATCTCAAGGGTATCCCACTCAAACGAAGATCTTGCACTATACGGGTGTATGGTGGAGACGAAATTCACCACGCGATCACCACAGCCACCGAAAAACTTCGCTTAATCTATGCCGGTTACAAGTGTGATCAATTTGACGACAAGTCTTAACTGTGCATGGTGGCTACTGGCTAATCTGAAAACCCCCAAAATTTAATAAGAAAAGTGGCATCAGCCATTGGACATTTAATTGAAAAAAAGTGAGATTGAGTTTAGTTTAACCTTTGACATGGAATTGACAATCTCATGTGACAACTCCTCATCTGATGCGTTCTACAATATATCGGATTATCTCTTCCCTCCCTAAACTCTGACCTCTTTAAACCTGTTCGTGACTTCAGTGGTATCTCAAATAATTTCATTCGTATACACTCAATGTTTTCATACCAAACACGAAGTACTGGCATACAGTTAGTTGGCAGCATCAAGTTATCAGACTTTTCAAGATAGGCCGTCCGGATTGATAATTAGCAATCTAATCATCCATCTCAATGATTGCGTCTTCTTTAAACCCAATGAATTCTTTAAGGGAAAGAACATCCTGCGTACATTGTTTCTTATCAGCATTTTATATACTAAAGGCTATATATGTTTTCGTTCAGTACTGCTTTAAATGTTTAATTTAATGTCCGTGAAATAACAGCCAGAGGATAATATATATTTTGACAACGTATTTTTCTTCCGTAAAGTAAAACGAGAAAATATATATGTCTTACGCATTTAAATATAAGTTGTGTCATATATGCCATGGATGTTATATACGGGTAAATGCTCCGAAAGCGGAAAATAAAACGACCACACAAAAGTAAACAACAAATGATAAAAGCCAACAGCGAAATTTTAACAATTAACTATTAATCAACAGCGTATTTTTATAGATCTCAAATCATCGATTGTTAGGTTGGTACTTGTCAGTTCAAACGGATTATTAACACCTTTGTGCCCACTAATGATTCATTCTTAAAAAGGTACAACATATCCATGTGACACTAGTATATTTTATTTTACAAAGTGAATTGATTTATCGGCGAGTACAGTTCTAACAGTATGTGTGTTGTTGAAATGATGGCAGATTGGGGCAGATATCAGATTACCACAGTTGCATGGAAACTCCTTTCCAGACGGGTTTTTATATAAAGATTTTAAATACTGACACTTAATTCTGATGTTACTGTGATACGTCATGTTATACAATCCAATTATGACCAAACAAGTTAGTGCAACGTATTAACATAAAAGAAGAAGAAAAGAAAAAAAAACGGAGTACCATTTTAAACAATGTGATTAAAATCAGGTGTAAATATAGTCTTTTGTTCATCAGCTTTGTATATAAATACCTGATTCTAATCAGATTGTCATTTTAACAGACCTGCTATATATCCGTAGTTTTGAAATCTTTCATATATTTCCTATATATTGATGGCTTGATTTAGAATGTCTCACACACATGAAAAAAAAAATACGAAAAAAAAACATCCTATTAAAGCTTTAAACACAGAAACGGCGATAGACAATTGAGCGTCCTATATCACTGTCCACTTTAGTGCGTGTTCCATTCAACTTTTTTCATGTTTAACTCCAAAAGAGATATATTTAAATAGCGTGTGTTTGATATGGTACACAGTGTGTGTTTTGAAAAGTGACTATTGATTTTACTCTACGTTTAGTTGACGTTGTGGGAGTCACAAGTATTGAAATCTAATAAAGATCGAATTAAACAGGATTATGTCCAGTCATATTCTTCAGACATGAGAAACTTTAGACAGGAGTAAAATACCGTCCGTCTTTCCTTCTCATATTTTCTATTGGTAAACATCGGCTTAGTCTGGTGCTCCACAATTGAACGTCTGCGTCCACTCCGATATCGCTCACCCACTTTGTAATATATGCGAACATTCTATCCGTGGTTGCAATGCACTGTCACGTATATAGCCGTCTCAGAGATCATAAGCCAAACCGCACCTAGACCACAAAAACTGCAACCAGTCTTTTTATGTATAGAAAATGTGACATTTCCGTCCGTCAGTAGTATTCACACAGCATATAGAAATAGAACAGTTGTAGATAAAAAATGTCATTCAAAAACTCGAGTAAGAATTCTGACGTTTATATTTATGCGAAATTAATAGCTGAAGTAGCACCTGCTATTTGTTATCATATACAAGATTAAATACGACCTTTTTTTCAATGTTTCAATGAGGTGTCTCGATCGCAAACTCGTTTAATTTAAAAGTCTGGACGCTTTGTCACCCTGTATAGCTTCAATTGAGGTGATACATTTGAACTTTACACGGAATGTACATCTATACCTTTTCTTGGCTGTTTTACTGAATTTTATCAATTTCGGAATATAAGTATTGCGTTTAGGGCAACAGTTGCACCTTCAATGTAAACGCGATGCCATGCAGTATACGGAATACAATAAACTATCTTTGCTTCAAGTCCTAATGGAACATTTTCTTTGCCATATATATAACACACCATAGGAACCATAATTAGGGGTTGTCGCGCTCTGTTCTGTAAAGCTACATTGCATGTATTAGAAAAATTATCATGTATTTCAGGAATGTATATATACAGACAGTCAAAACTCAGAGTTAGAATAGAGCTAAAATGGAGTGCTTTGTAATTATATATTTTTCTGTAAATGTAGAGAAAGAAAATTTTATATAGGTACGAATGGCTTCACATTATAGTCGTTTTCATCACACTTCGTTGATATTTGTTGCACTCTATATAGGCCTTATTTACGTACCGCTTTTTTCCATTTTTGCCCTGTGCATACATACCTTGAATGTTAACTGCCTGTATATTCCAAAAGCAGGTTATTAAACTCAAAATATATAGAAACAAAACATGAATGCATTGTTTATCATTTATGGGCATTGTGGATTCGGCCTTATGGTAATAAAGATAACTTGACCAGTTGACCAATTGTATTTGCAAGACTAATGTCAGACAGTATGATTTCAACATTTCAAATTAATCCCAATACTTTTTCGTCGTCCACAATACATTTGCTTATAATAAATCGGAATATCTTTATAAATGTGACTTTATTTATTTAACCACCACCACCAGAATTTATAATTGTGTTTTTGTTAGTTGACCAGGTAAGGGAGACAACTTTACATTAGTACTGGACAAACCAGATATGTTAGTTACCGCCCATAACCCGACTTCAAACTTGTGAATGAATTTTTCTTCATATAGTATATGGAAGCTCATCGCCAATTCATCGACAATTCGAGATTTTAACTAGAATCTCGAGTTGTTGAGTTGTTAGTTTCTTTTTTTTTATAAATCTTCACATAAAACATCGTTTTCATGAATGGTTGTAACTCACACATGCGCGTATATATAATGTGTGACAGCAGAGTTTTTTTTAGGTGTTTTTCAACTATGCGAGCTTGGGTTCTTAATTTAGTTGGAGGACGGAAGAATCTCGATTTGTTAGTTTCTTGGCAAAATGTCCCGCTTTCAAAGTTCGCTACTGCCACCAAACATCAAACAGTTGTTAGTTTTTTAAGCGTGGCATGATGTTCCGCTTTCACTGTTTGCACCTTCTATATATAAAATATCAAAAATCCCCACAGGTACAAATTATGTTTGTTTTAAAACTTAAATATGTTTACCTAAAACTTTATGTATGTTCTAAAATTCAGCGTTTGCGTCAACAGATTGATATATTTATTGTTTATTTGTAATATGCGCTGTAAAATTCTGCCTTTTTCTGTCTAAATATGTATATTTATTACCAATATTTTTATATTTGTTTATGAAGCGGTTTAATTTTGTGTTGCTAACTTGGATTCTTTGCAAAACAATAATGCAAATAAGGACATCTGTGTGTTTGTTTGGTGTTAGTGACTCAAAACCAGAAGGTATGTTATATATTGATTTATTGTACAAAAACGCCCACAAGATACCAAATACCATAACATTACATATTTCAATGGCTAAAATATAATGCATGTTTGTAATAAATATATTTGAGTTCGTGAAGTATACAATCAAAAAGTCTTACAAATGAATCAAAATCATCGTATAAATGATATAAGTGTATAATAATTTAGAACAAATCGAAACAAATAAGAAATTAACAACTCAACAACTCGAAATTATAGCTTAAATCTAAAGTTGTTTAGTTGTCGACGTCGACAACCCGAGGGCCGCAATAAGCTTCCATAATATTGAAAAATTTATTCTAAACTTTGTTTTTTAGAAATAGGACAGAATTGAATATTTTTAGGTACTTTCTATATTCAAAGATTCAAAAGAATGGCATTTGAAACAACTTTATGTTTTGAATTCCAATTAAATTTGAATGTATAAATGTAAAAACTTGCTATATATGCATGCACGAAATACACACGATTGCTCCTGTGTATTGCTTGTTTGTTGCCAATGACGTCGATGGTGGTTTCCTTCACTCATTGGGCTGATTCGAAACCATTTAAATAAAATAACCTTCGGTAAGACGTCAAACCACGATCAAGTGTTAGTTTATCTATTGCAATTATTCCTATACTTTATTAAGTGTTGTCTAAAGTTTCATATGACCTAAATAAGGCCTATAAGTTAAAGAAACGAAAAAAGCTTATAAAATATAAATCGTGGCCCGATCAGGTGTTGTTCTTTTTCACATTAATTTACACGTAGGCATATACAAGTCCCACCAAAGTATATTTTTTGTTTCTGTATCAATAGAGCAATATCAACATTATATCCTGTGTAGAGCAGCTTTACAAAAAAAATAATAACAATAAAACGGACAAAAACAACAACAACGAAAAATGTATTAAAATAAGCATAATGCACATGGGACTGAAATTAAATTGGAAATTAAAATATTCTTATATAAATAGGCATAAATATGCATGTAGGCACTTCTCAGGTACACCTTTTTAGATGTACCAACTGCTGCCAATTAAAACAAACTGCATGGCAAACCTACCGCGCATCATAAAGGTCTACGTTAGCTGTATTGTTTCTTTGTAAATCAATACATATCCGATGTGTTTGTTGTTAAGTTACAAGGCTGCCAAGACCACTTGCCTGCCAATGATCGATAGATGTGTTAACCGTAGCTTTGGTAACGGACGCTGATCGATAATTGTGGCGTAAAGTTTTTGGGACCGTCTCAAATTTACAATTCCAGCAAGAGTTTGCTTGTTTGTTTGATTGGTGTTTAACGTCGTTCTCAAAGGTATATATGACAACGGATTCTCCACTTCTTAATCTCCTCTACTCAACACGGCGGAAAACCGGGAGGAAACCTCGTTAAAACCGCCCCAGCGATTGCCGAAGTCACCGCGTGTGACTCCCTCATATACCTCAGGTCCACTGGGAGGCTTGAGCCCGTGCGGTACATCGAAGGAGGATCTGCAGTCAGACGCACTAACCACTGAGCCACGGCGCGGGCCCTCTAGCAAGAGTTTGGTAGCTCTTAATGTTTCCATCGTTCTTATTGGTTGACGCATCTATATCATGGTGCTATATTACAAGATGAGGATTATATTTATTTAACGCCTACCAGGAGACGTTTGCATATCAAGGGCCCTCTGGCTAAGGGCAGTATATATATATGTTTCCAGATTATATTCATATAGGCCTATAGGCTCCAAGCGAGACCAAGACAAAACGTTACGTATGTTATATGACGGAGGTATACATATAGCTCCATGGTTATATAAAGTTGGTGCTTGGATATGACGGATATAATATCTATACTAAGGTTACCTACAATTAATTTGTACTGCTGTGAACAGCTACGGTTATCTCAAAAGAAACGTGTAAATTTAGATACTCTACTGTGATTATCAGTAAGGATTATTTACTTTTATTTAATAAATAGTATCCTAGTGGATAATATAAACGACCCCTTTTCTTCCCACCTGTCGAGTGTTTTGTGACGTCACAACTGAGAGCACTCCGTCAAACAAGATGGCTGTTGCAGTCAGCTTCCAACAGAAGTGCATGAAAACTTTGACACTCCATAATGCATAGAAGCGGGCCCAGATGATTGTGGCAACTGTTCCCATGGCCTCGAAACCTTCGGAACAACGTCCGTTAACTGCCATCACTTGTCCGTCATGTGAATACACGGTAGGCCAGGCTGAGGGAACCAAACGGACTATCTGTCCAAACTGTGGCAACTTCTACGATCGCCAGACTGCGGTGGCTCTCCGTATGCAACATACCAACCGTGGCCGAGCCAACTCCAACAGACTACGAACTATCGAGAACACAGCCGTAAGTGCATAGTTAATGTCAGCAATGATCATCAATCACAGTAAATGCATTTTACAGGTATCCCAAATTCTTCAGCAAAAAAATTCAATATTATAAGCGTTAATAATTATGACTTTAGTTTCACAGGGGGAAGTATCAATTTTAGTTATGGTATTACTCTTTAAAAGTTATACCACTGGTTAGTCCGACGAGCTGCTCAGACGATAATTTTTGAGTTATTTTCTGTCTGGCAAAACTAAGGTCAGAGTTGTAGGCCTGCCCACTTGACCTTAAAAGCTCTAATAATGAACGTGTCACAGCGATCGATTACAATGGTTTCTTACCACTGAACTTTAATAAAAAAAAAATATTTGCCATCAACTTTCATCACATTTTTCTTCTTTTTGTTTTCTTCGGACGAGAGAAGGCAGACATTTCTTGTCTCCAAATCTGTGCACTAGTCTAAATGCTTACGTCACATGTAGGCCTACAATGTAGGAAGCGGCCACCAGGCTGAGGAAGTTGTGTGTCTACAATTTATGTGTTGAATTTCAGAACAATCTTGGATTATTTTTGTCATGTTTTAATAAAAGTAAAAAGGTAAAGGCGGCTTTTGATGGTCAATTCGTTTATTCAGACAAGTTATATGTCCGTTACATGGATGTTTATGTTTTTTTTCTTGCCAACCAGCCTCTGGCTAAGGACACGTCACAGTATGTTTCCATATTATATTCATGCTGTCATACTTAGCACTGGAGGAACATTATCTTTCCAACAGCAAAAACACTTAAGTGACTACATTTTCTGGTTGTTTTAAGATTCGCTGTCTACTGTTTGAATACATTGCCATAATACAACTGAAGTACCCTTGAGCGAGGCGTTAAACACCAATCAATCAATCAATCAATCAAGAAAAACAACCCACAATAGGGGATGATTTTGGAAGCAATAGTTCCTTAAAGTCACATATGCACACAAAATTTGGATTTTTCAACTAATCCCGTTTGCCTTGATTTTTTACAAAATTTGATGTTTGTTCAAAAATTAAAACAGTCAAAAATATTCATTGGGCACAAAACTTGTAAGGGCCAGAAGAAATCTTGCAGTTATTTGAATTTAAGGGTAAGAGGGCTGGCCATATTTGTTCACAATGACTTTGATCCAGCCGCGGTGAATGAATGACCTTGTTTGTAACGAGCCAACATTTTGAACCTTGTAAGGGGTGTGGCTAACAAGGTTGACTAGGAGTGACGTCGGTACATCAAAGTATGTCTGAGCTGTGACAGCAGACTAGTTAAAAATTCTGACAGAAAATTCAGTTTAGTTTTTTAGTTATTATAAAACTCTCCTTCGACCTACAAATTTGATGTTGGAATTATTGGAAAGTCTCTAACTTGTACTTCTTGGATAAAAATTGATATTTTTCATGAGATTCTGTGACAGTTCAAAATTCAGAACTTTTGACTGCGTATGTTACTTTAACTGTGCAGCGTTAGGAACTTAGGCCTAACAAAAAAACACATTTGTTGCCGCTCGCTGCCCGACCCTAGTAAAAGCCTGCCGGGTGCCCAGTCAAAATAATTTTTTGTACAATGTTCTGAAGAACAAGTAAAGCTTTTTTTAGTTTTAAGTTTTTTAGTTTATTATAAATCTCTCCTTCAACCATGTCAACCTACAAATTTGACGTTGGAATTACTGGAAAGCCTCTAACTTGTACTTCTGGAGAAAAATATACATTTTTCATAGATTCTGTGATAACGCAAAATTCAGAGCTTTTGAGTTCATAAGTTACATGTGCTGTAATACACAAAAAAAAGTTTTGCCGGACGTCTGACTGAAAACAACCGTCAACTCCACTTATGATGTTTGTTGTTGTTGTAGCTACAGTCAAATCACTTATTTATTCATAATTTGATTGGTTTATATTTACCTTGTTCCCATAACCATTTTAATATATTTTGTTTGATACTCGGCATGAACAGAATAGGCCGGAAGACGGACGTGCACGGACCGCAAGTCATGTGGTATAAGGTTTAATTAGAACAGACAAAGGGGGAAAAATAGATTTAGTTTTACCTTAGATTTCTGACAATCAGATGTAAGCAAAATACTCAGAAAGCAATATAATTTAAAATATGACGTTGTGTGTTATTGTATACAGCAATAAATTTATTGTTCTTTAATAGCTTTTTTCGCTACTAAAGTTTACCCGAATTGTCTCTCTCAGTGGAAGTCGCAGAGGTTTGTTTTATTATAGTTGATAAAAAATGGCTTCGATTTTGTGTGTGATAGGTTATGTATGAACCACTCAAAAATCCCTCTACTATTTATGTATTAATGATACCTTGGAAGAAAGAAGGGCATTCGGGCTTTCAAAATTGTACAAAATAAATATAGCATGTCCATTGTGATTTTTAGCTACAGCACTTTCAAATAGGGTTGTGTCTAAAATCTCCATGAAAACACTGGAACGGGCGAAATTGTCAAATCATTAAAAACTCGTATTTATTTTTAGCTATAAATGAACTATTGTCATTTAATAATCTCACAAGGTATTATATTACAAATAAAATTATCAGCACTCTACAAACCTCTCAACTCTCCGGTCTCAATAACAGCCAATCTCCTCTCTCTCGACGCTCTAGTCTACTGCTGAATGTTTTAAATCCTAATGGTGGTTCATAACCTATACACGAGGCCTGCTCTCAGTCCAAAACATATATAGAACATAAAATTGTCATTTGCAGATTTTCTGAAAGTTTTGAAGAAATAGCCTTAATGAATGAGTAAAACACTATTGTGTTTCTTCAGTTGTGCCAAATCCTATATCCCCTCTGCAACTCTTGTGTGAGTGCATAGTCAACAATGTATTTTGAAATTATATTTTAATAGATGTAAAATAAAAAAAATGAAACATTTTCCTACCTCCTACCCTGATTTTTCTTGGCCTGCAAGCGGAAACAAAGGTGTTTTTTTTGTTAGGCCTTAGGAAATCACATGGTGTTTTTGTATGACAGCTTCATACAACAAAAATTTACCGGGCAATCACAAGATTGTGTATCATAGGCCTACTTGGATAAATGTAAGATTACAATATATGCATTAGTTGTAATTATTTGTCAATGTAAAATAAAGGAGAAGAATGTTTTCTATCAAACTGTTGCGAAATAAACTCCTTAAAACTGGTGCCATTTGTTCGATGGGATTCTAATTTTCAAACCATTTCACATATTTTCAGAATAGAGCAAACATAAGCATCAGTCAAGCAAGAAAAAAACATGAGAAAACAAGTTTCGAGACAACTCAGTTTGGGCAGGTTTTGGGGATAAAAACATCTGATCAACATTTTTTAAATTTATTATCCTTTTGTACCACATAGTCGAAGAGCGATGTGTTTCTCCATAAACTTGTACGTATAAGTAAGTAGTAAGTTCTTTGTCATTTGTCACTCTAGCCTCTGAACCCCTAGACTGATTTTCATCAAACTTCACAAACATATCTGTTATGAAATGTCTTGAACACATTTGAATTTCAGGGTTATGGGGTCAACCTCAGTATAGTTGTTTTCGATGTTTGTCATCAAGTGAAAATTGCAGTATAATTTCTATTAATCAGTGCACCATAACTTTACAACATCTAGTCAAAAGTGTACATATCCCAGGACTTAATTTATTTGTCACAATATGCCAAGTACATGAAAAGTACACAATATGTATGACAACAATGGAGTAGATATCAGGATTGGGATTACAGGACTTCACACTTCAAATACAACCTCTCCATAGCCTTTGAAAAAATGGCTAAAAATCAACTGGGGTCGATGTTGACGATCAAAATGGCAGCCCCACAGCTCTGCTTCATTTCATAAAAGTGATTTTGCTTTTAAAGCCGATTATTTAGCTTTACAAATCTTTTTGAAGCAGAAGTAATATATTTTCTGATCAGATGAAAACAGACATGAAATAGAACCTATCCATAGTGTTTGAAAAAAGTTCTTATTGGCTAAAAATCAGCTGTGTTCGATATTGACAACCCAAAAAATTTATTTTTTGTTTATAACCCATTATGTCCAATGCTGTGAACTTAGATCAACAGAACTCTACCCCAATTACAGATCATTGGCTAGCTTTATCGTTTTGGAAAACTGGGTAGAACCCACAAAACCCACATCCAGTCTGAGCAAGTGTTTGAACTCATGAAAGAGGTGAGGAGGATCTGTGCACTTTAAAGGTGTTCTGGAGAGCACTCCTCCGTGGAGACCCCAATTACCCTAAATCCTCAACAAATTCGACCCCTAAGGACACAAAATTTATTGAATGTTTAAGTGTGAATTTGGGACTAAAACTTACATTTTCTGGTAATTTAAAGTCTGAACTTCATAAAAATGTCAAAATTGGCTGTCTACACTTCTTACCCTTTGCATAAAATGCAGTTTTATGAGTTGCAAAGGGGGTCGAATTTGTCGAGCATTTAGGGTAAGTAGAGCAATAACTAAAAATGCTGATTCTGGAAGGTGGCCATGTGCAAGGACTCCACATGATGACAAGATACATGTACTCACTTTTGTTTTGTGTATTGTTCTTGGATGATATTAGTGACATAACAAGTTAGTCTATTGTCCCGGGACTTTATTGATCAGTTCGTTGCTAACCACCCATAGTAATTTTGTGTCATACTTCTGGTCTGAGTAAATTGAGATGCCTGCAATAAAAATTGATTTTCTGAAGTTTGTCTTGTTTTGTTTACGGAGGGACTGAAGATATGTATGTTTCATCTTGGATGTAGTGTTCCGCGAAAACAAAGCAATACTCAACACCCGATTAGACATGAAACAAATTAGACACCATATTGTTCAACTCTTAGCGTGTCGTACATGTGTAACTGACAGTTCATGTGGGTAACATCTTCTGGAGATATTTGAACAAAGACTTAATATGGTATGTGGCATTGCAATGTTCAATATATCTATTTTATATAGTATTGGTGTTTTTCTTAACGTTAACAGATGCAATACCCCAAATATAACGTTAAAAATCAGCTCAATGGACATTTGGTTGTCCTTTAAATTGTTTTTATTGCTTAATATTTTTTGGCTCTGTATGTGATATTACTGTATTGTTAAGAACTTCAAGATTGTTACTTGGTTTGAAGACAAGTTATCTGGGAAGCAGGGTTAGTAGTGAATCTCAGTCACAGTGTCATTTTTGGTTCATCATATGTCTCAGTTCCTGGGTTGGTCCCATTATCGCATAGATCTTATTCCCTGGTTTGATCGCTTAGATGTCATGTCAGTTCCTGGGTTGATTGCTTAGATCTCAGACCCTGGGTTGATTGCCTAGATCTCAGTCTCTGGGTTGATTGCTTAGATCTAAGTCCCTGGGTTGATTGCCTAGATCTCAGTCTCTGGGTTGATTGCTTAGATCTCAGTCCCTGGGTTGATCACTAAGATCTCAGTCCCTGGGTTGGTGGCTTAGATATCAGTCCTTGGGTTGGTAGGTTTGGATGTCAGTCCCTTGGTTGGTGGCTTAGTTCTCAGTCTCTGGGTTGGTTGCTTAGTTCTCAGTCTCTGGGTTGGTTGCTTAGATCTCAGTCAACCATATTTGGGTTTCAAGAGATTTCACTTCTACATGTACCTTTCGAGTTTCACTTTTGAGAGAGGCTATTCAGGAACAATTTGAACTATAAAAGTCCTGCATTTCGGGACAGTTATACAGTTCTTCAAACATTTCAGGAATTTTTAGTTATCAAATTTGCATTCAATATGAACAACCTTGGGTAAATTACAAAAACATGACAACTAAGATGGATTTTCAACTTCTGGGTAAATCCATCTTAGTCACATGTTTTTGTTATGTACCCTGCTTGTAAAGCCCTCTGGCTATTGGCAGTTTGCTTTCAGATTATATTCATGTTGTCATACTTAGCACTGGAGAAACGTTATCTTTCCAACAGTGATACATGTAACACTTAAGTGACTTCATATTTTTTGGTTGTGTTAGAGTCATTGTTTACTGTTGGAATACACCGCCGTCATATACATGTAAGTTAAATATTCTTGAGTTAAACACCAATCAATCAATCAATGAATCCAAGACACGGAATTTCTCACAAATTATGGTTCTATGGTTACATGATTTTCCAGGGGTGGCGTTGAAAATATATCTCTTATCCAGTGTGTACATCAGACCTGACTGAATTGAACAGTTGTCAAAGTCAACAGGACTCGACAAAGCGATGTACATGAATCGCGAATGAACAACACGTGACTGTTGTCAGATAAACAATAGCTGGCGTAGAACGTGAATACATGTATTAGAAAGCAAGAACAAAGTCTCCTCAAGATAGCAATAATTTGCAGTGCAAAAAATATTTTAACAATATTATTTTTGTATATATATGTCAAAGAAACTTTAAGTTTCAGCAATTTGCTACAAGGTTCCATTTTGAAAATTTTTAATGTTGTATATTTCCAAACTGAAAATTCAAGTGAAGCTTAAATTTCTCATTGTTGAGCACCTGCGAAAGAAATTCCGTACAAAATTTAATAAAAACCTGATATGTCACCAAATCTCCTGTTTGAATTCACTTTGTTTGCTAAATTAAACATCTGGCTTAAAAAACTTATTTTCATAGTATGAAAATATATAAAGATTATTTACCAGAACAGGTCAAATTTGACAAACATAACCTGTCTTAAACTTATACATGCCTTCTGTTTATCTTTGGGGATGTGGTTGAGTGGGAACCTCATGTGCCCTGGTGATCTTGGAGCTGTGTGGCATCGGGAAGCTGATTTGTAATGTTCTCCTGTTTTTGTCCTGTAAATGTAGCGTGGTGTCTTCTGAGTTCCCAGCATCGTTTTGAGTGGTTTCCTCCTCTGATTGCTGACAGACCGTCATATGAGTGAAATAACCTTAAGTACGGCGAAAAAACCCAATCAAAGAAACAAACTGTGTTTGGAAAAATGTTTGTCTTGGGAAATGATATTTGGTTTCCGAAAGAAGTTCTTTGATTATGTAATGATAATCAATTAGCAGGTGGTATATGATTCACATGGCCTTTCTCTCACCTGGGAGTGGTCTGTGTCTATACAGGAAGGAAACTGTTTTCACGGAAACAGGGTGTCTCATTTCAACATTTTTCCCTATCTTTCACATGTAAAATTTGATTGAAATGGGGTCTCAAATGGCTTACTGTGTGTCTTTGTCTTGGGTGGCTTTGTCTCAGATGTCTCAAAGATACTGAGACACCCCTCTGGGCTCTGGCTAACACTATGCTACTGTAACTGATTAATTTTATACATGGGGACAAATGTTAACGAACATTTGGCATTTATTCTGGGTTCGATGCATGATAGGTGAATTGTAATGACTAGGATAAAGGATGGTCACATTAAAACATTTGTCACTCCATATCATGTATTCTCTATATATGCCAGTCTTTAGAAGAAGACAAATTGTGTGTTTAGAAATCTTGTTAAGAAAACATTCTTTATAATGTGTGTCGAACTGTCCTCACATTTTCAGTGAGTTTGCCTGTAGCTATCGTATCAATGCATCACATGTGATGAGTCATCCTGTTGGTATGTAAGCAAAAATATAAACCTTTAGGTTTAATCTATATGCATACCTTGCAGACAATGTCCTTTTTTATTTGTATTTTTAAAACTGAAACTGTGTAAAGTTGAATTATGAAAACTTAACCTGTAAAATAAACATACACTCAACCACTTAACATTCCACAGTAAAGTTCTTTGCTAACTTTTTTTCAATAATGTATGACTTGTACTTCACTTACACCTTTCATGACTAATACACATGTTAAATGGTCCATTGCACTCCTATATTGAGAGTTAGATGAATTATGGAACTTTAATGTTGGCATGACTAGAATTTCCCTCAAAAGTTATCCATGCAAAGTGACTTAGCACTAACTTCATAATTCAGGTACATTCAGTTTGGGGTAGTTTCTTATGCCCTAGTTGTTTCCGTACAAACATGCTGGCTCGGGTGGTTGGGTGGCAGCCTTTTGGGCCCTGGTGCTCTCTGAGCTAGCGGGCACAGAATCACGGTTTGTTGTGGTGTCCTGTTTTATTAATGTTATGTCCTGTCTTGCGTGTCGCTAGCCTCGTTTACGATGTTTTTCGTCACCGATTGGGCTGGCATGCCATAATAAAAGTGAAATAACCTTGAGTATGGCGTAAAACCCCAATCAAACAAATATGCTGGCCATGTGTTGTGAACTTATCGTTATGGCCATCTTGATTTGATGTCCAAGATGGTTTCCTTCACAAGTTTGGTTTGGTACAGCATTTCAAAATAACCTGGAGTATGGGTGTAAAACTGAATTTCCCAAAATTTCTCTATCCACAGTGTAGCTCAAATAAAGGCTGGATATGGCTTAAAGCTCTAATCAACAGTTACTTCCCAGATGCTACATTTTCCTTACATTATTTTTCAAATGCAACTGATATTGCACAGAGAAAATAAAAGTTTGCAATTATTGGCTTTGTTTCATGAGCAATTGTCTGGACAATTCCTCAGTCTTCTGTACTCTGTATGTTAAGCTCTTTGGTTTCTATGTACTTTGCTTGCATGTCATCAACTGCCTTTGTTCTGACACCAATTGTATTCATCTGCAGTACAGAAAGTAAATTGCTTGCCTTTATAGTACATCAAGCATTTGACTGGTCTTGTATTCGGTACTGTACATCATCTACCGGATTTACTTGACTACTCATCAGAGGGTTGTTGAATATAACAGAAACTTGTGATGTCAAGTGCAAAAGTCTGGTGATTATAGTACTTAGTACTTAGTTTGCATTTATAATACATGTCCACAAAGCCTTTTTGGAGGTTTCCCACTCGCAGTTGTTATGGCGAACCGGTGCCTTCAACACTGGATGTTGTTGTAAATTTGTGAAAGCTTTGTGAAACCGAGCACAGATCTGTTAAAATATATTGGTACATGTACCTAACATATGGAATGAAATATCGCATCAGATGTATGCGGTCATATATTTGCACTACAGAAAAACGCAGCTACCGTTTCTACTAATGAAGGTACTAACTCTTTAAACCTAGCTTGTTAGGGTTGTTTTCTTTTTCTGGTTTCCATGGTGATATGTTCTCCTAAACATTATTAATGACAATGATGCCTGTTGTACTTCTATAATTATATACATTCTTAGGATTACATAAAGACTAAAATCACTCTGGTACAGGGATATCAACTAATTAAAGTCGATAAATCATCTCTGCTATGTATAGTTTTTAAGAGGCTGCAGATAGCAGGTGGTTTTGTGGGGATACCTCTTTTCCCACAAAGGACCTGTGATGTAATTTCTTCACAAAAGGGACTCATTTTTTATACCTTCTCTTTAAAACAGTTTAGTGAGTGAACATCTTTTAAATCATTGCGATTCGGGGTAGTAACAACTCAAACAAAAAAAAATCATCTAAATAATAATTTATAATAATTTTTATTTACTTTTAGGACAAAGATAAATCTGGAGGCAGGTTACAGTCCATTGCAAACTTTTTCCAAAATCTGACTCCAAATCGTAAAACCCGATCAAATAAAGGATCAAGCAGCCGCAGCCTCACACCTGGTTCTAATGTATCAAGTGGTACAGAGTTACCTCCCATAACACCTGAGGGAAAACATCAGTTGACGCGTCATGGAGGTCGATCACCGATGTCATCTCCATCTAATGGTCATATTTCTGTCCTGGCGCCACAAGCAGGTACATCGCCTATTACTGGTGGAAAGTCGACTCTAACCACAAACAGAAACAAAGTTCTCTATCCGGTCAGAACGAAATCTATTGACCAGCTCAAGTAAGTGAAGTCCATTTATATGATTGTTTTAAAGCATGAATATAATGTATCAATTTATATTTCAGAACTAGAGGCATGCATTCTTTTGCTTTCTGAATCACATTAATTTTCTGTAAGAACTCTAGGGTGCTATCGTTTATGTCAAAAATGTAACAATTAATGCATATATTCTTGCCTGCTCAGTATTTACATATTTTTTCCCCATTGTATGGTTACGTAGGTGGTTCGGTGGGAACTTCCTGTGCCATGTTGCTCTCTGAGCTAAGGGGATCAGGAAGCTGATTCGTTGTGATATCCTGTTTTTGTCCTCTAATTTATCGTGGCATCTTCTTTGTTACCAGTTAGGGTGGTTTTCTCACCGATTGTGCTGGCACACTACCATATGAGTGAAATAACCTTAAGTAAGGCGTAAAACCCCATTCAAACAAACAAACAAACCTTAACCTAGTTGGCTGTCATATGAGTGAACTAGCCTTATTTATGGTGTAAAATCCCAATCAAATAAACATTGTTTTGTAGTCAAGAATTAACTCAGACATATGTAATATGTTCAGTAAACTTTCAGTATTTTGATACAAAGAAAAGTAATTGCCATCTCTGTATTCTATGTTTTCAGAAAGGACATGAATTCTGCCAAAGAGTCTGGAGAGTGGACGCAGGTTCAGGAATTCTATGCAACTACATTTGAATCTTTCTTAGAACTCAATGCTCTTTTTAAGGTAAACATTTCTACCTGTTATACCTTCATGCACATAAACGGTGGATATGGGACTGCCAGGTGAGATAAAATATTGAAACACCTACATGTACAGGTATTTAAGCATTTAATGAAGGTTTATATATTTGAGTCACACTGTACCCAGAATTGTCTTTGTTCATCTCATTCTTCTATCTCATTGCAGATTGCAAGTACTGTGTAATTTCTGAATTTTGTACTCTTGCATTTTTTTACTCTTGCTATTCATAAATTAAGATGCTGCGCCCATTTTTTTCCTCTGTTCTTGTACCTACTTGAGTATAAATGGGCCCTCCGGCTATGGGTACTATGTTTCCAGAGTATATTCATGCTGTCATACATGGATTTAGCACTGTAAGAACATTATCTTTCTAGCAGCAAAAACACTAAAGTGACTACACATTTATTGGTTGTTTTAGAGTGTCTACTGTTGGAATACAGCGCTGCCATATAAGTGAAATACTGTTGAGCACGGCGTTAAACACCAAGTAATCAATCAATCAATTAATCAATCAATCTGTCAGTATTAAAGGAAGTTTCGGGTGGCTGCAGATATTTCAGGCTGATTTTTACAATATTTCTCACGGTTTTCAACCGTACAATGGAAACCCAAAGTTGACATATAAGTGAAATACCCTTGAGTACGACGTTAAACACCAAGCAAATAGATAAATAAATGTACCTACATGTACTTAATAGATTTGCGTCAACCAGGTTCAAGCAATTTGTTCCTGTTTTAATTTGACCCCTGAAACAATTTCTGTTTTTTCTGTGTCTACCCAATCAGATAGAATGAATAGGGGATCACAAGATGGCAGGACTTACGGTTCCTCATATTTATCTTTTGTAAATGCATACCCTGTTAAGGGATGTGGGTCTTTTGTCCTGCAAAGTCAGGTAAAAAATAAGTGGCAGGCTGGTACGATTATGGTAAAACAGTTTATCATAATCTGAAAAGGTTATTTAGTATGCCAGATAAATCAATGTAGTAGCAGGATAGTCTCCAATGTGAATTGTTTCTGTTAAGTACATTGGATACATGTGTATTCTCTTCCTATTGTTAACAAACTTACAAAGGGCAATCTCTAACAGAAACGCTTGCTGTTGTTGACACGTATATGTCACCATGGGGACTGATAGTCGAGCCTTTTGTGGAGCAGGTTGAAATCTGTTTGTCACCAGCAGATGATTAATATCTTACTTTTTGTTTTTCTTTTATATTTCTGTTAGTGCTATATTTCATGTATAATTCATAAATTGTTGATGTACAAAGGAGATTTGAGTTCGGGAACATCAGATTATTAATGATAATGTTGGCTGCCGTTAGGTTGTTCCAATCACCGTGTTTAATTTTGCAGTAATAGTATGAAACAACCAGGAATATATGCAACTTTTTTCAGAGGGATTTGGTGAAGTTGGGGAATATAAATCATGCCTTTTCATCCTGTGATGTTTATGGTGATACATTAACACTGCATAATAATCATACTTAAAATGGGCATAGAATTTGAACAGATTTTTATGGCTCTATATCTTATATAATTTGACACCTGAGCTGTTGATTATTACCACCAGTGATGTCATATTACAGTCCATACATTGTTAACAAATAACTGCACGTTGAGCTGGTAGTTGGCAGGCATGACATGAGTGGATTGGTGTTGTCTGAGCTTAGGAACATCAGAAAGCTGATTTGTCCTGTTGTGTCCTCTTGTTTGTCCTGTAAATGTATTGTTGTATTTTCTGGTTGCGAGCATCGTTTAGGATGGTTTCCTCCAACGATTGAGCAGGACCGCCGTCATATGATAGGATAGGATCTTGTACTCTTTGAGCTTAGGGACATCAAAAAGTTGTTTCGTTGTAGTGTCCTGTATTTTATCCCGTATTATATAATCCAACAGTTTGTTGCACTGGCTGTTGGGAGGGAGCCTCCTGTGCCATGGTGCTCTCTGACCTAAGGAGCATCAGTATGCTGATCTGTTGTATCAACACAACAAAGTCATTATTTAGAGTTAATCAATGTCACCATGGTGATGATAAGTGATCAGTAAACTACCTGTGCCTTTAACATTCTTAGAAATGAATACACAAATGTCATAGTAATTATGCCTACTGGTACTTGCTAAAACCAATGCCATAAAGTTTTTACCAGTTTTGTTAAATTTTATTACTTATTTATATATTTAGTCCAGAAATTTAATTTCCCCAAAAATTTGAGATGCGACTTTTGGTCTTATTGATACATGTAGATAGTCAAAGTCTTAGTTTTATCTACAGCTTTGCCTGTAGAGTATTGACACGAAGAAAAACATACTCATACTCGCTGGCAAATTTTAGTCAATACATTTAGAGGCCTTATACCTGAGCTCTGAGAGAAATATATGAATGACTGTATTATATAAGATTTCTTTCCTGTTTTTCACCAGGATGTATGGGTAATATGTACTACATACTACATATGTTTATGTAAGAGCAAGGCTCTATTAGTGTCATTAAGACATTTGCCTTACCTTGCTGGTCTGTTTGAATGACATCTAAATGATTTCTGTTAATTTTTGTTTTCAGAGAGATCCAAATCGTGAGTTTCGTACATCAGAAGATGCTGGACTGAGACAGGACCTTGTTAATGCTGTGTATGACCATGTCACAGAATTGGTAACTTCTGCTGTTCCTATTAACAGTTCTGTCTTCTGTGTTAATGACAGGCCATTCCAAGATTCATATAACATCTTTCAATAATAACAAATCAGTCGAAAGAATGTATAAAGTTTAAGAATAAAATACATTCGAGAAAATTTATAAAAATTCAGAAAAGATGAATGTTTGCCTGAAGAAATAAACGACATAATTTATAATTTTGTTTGAATCACAGTTCTTTATTTTTAGTTGAATTTTTAGTTATATTTTTTACATTTTATTCTTTCATTATTGACTGTAACATTATGATACATACACATATGGGATACATCTAGCTGATATTGTACCATAGCTAAGCATAATGTTGTGTATTGCTTTGGCTTTTGATCTTACAACGGATATAGAACATATTGAACGATATTGATGTGGAAAGGTGTGCATAGTATATTGATTCATTTGTAAGCCTAGTAGAGAGTCAAATAATGATAGATATTATTGGCTAGTCGTAATTGTGATTGAAACCTTACTATCAAAAAGTTAAAAATGACTTGCATATAAGAACAGCCATTTAGGTAATTTATTCGCCTGGGGTTTAACATTCTTGAGGATATTTATCATGCTGCTAAGTGGCCATTGTTTGCCTGTGGTATACAACAAGGCTGTGCCAATGCACCACGCAATCTTCGGTAAAGACAAAATATGTCTGATTGTAACCTGTAATCAATCAAAGAGACATTTTTAAAATAAATAAAGGATATATTAAAATTTAATTTTGAAAGTTAAGCATTTATTAATGTTTCTTTTCTTTTGCATGTTTATGTTGGTTTGGACAGGAATAAAATAAAGCGGGCCTTCCATGGAATTTTCCATGGAGTGGTTCTGGTTAAGCTATTAAAACGAAAGAGGTTGATTTGTTCATAAATTACTCTATTTGTGGCTTATGCAAATTCTACTGTATAAAATCAGTTAAAAAGCTAATTTAATGCCATATTTGAAAAAATAAGTTGAGTTTGTGGAATAATATTATGTTATTATTCCCTTTGTATTTTCCAGCCTCAAGATGTACAAAAAGTGATTCTCAAATCTATAATTAATAGTCTACTAAAGGATAAACGGTAAGTCGATTGATACATAAAATGATGGGATTGTTTTAATGAATGGAACCATATTTATGATAGGTTAGCCATATTATACACTGACTTAACAACCTAGTTTGAATGACGTCTTTCCATTTCATTGATAACATTAAATACTAATGGCTTAATCTACACTTAGTTCAGCAACTGACGGTCTGATGAGCTCAAAGTCTTGTTAGCGTTACAAAAAGGTGGCTTTCAGCTTATTAAATAACATTATATATGCAAATATATAAAATAATGCTTTCCCTCTCTATCAATGATGCTTAGATGATCCTCAGAGAAATGTGCCAATAAATATAATATTGCTTGTGTCCTTAAACATTAGGTTATCCAATGCTATCCCAATAAAGTGAATTTACATGATTGGTGAGATGTGCTACGGTCACATAGTAAACTGTCTCTTGAAGGCATCAAATGGTTATTGTAGAAAACAGTTGTGTACAAGATAGATTCTATATACTGTTACATGTACAATGTAGCATGCTAAATCGGGACTCTGTAATGACTAGCTTAGTTTCCTCCTGATGAACTCATTAATTATTGAAATACCAAGATCAGTCGAATTACAGGTAAACCATAAAATAGCACCTGTCTAATTAGACAACCGTTAATTAGTACTCGTCAGTGTGGAAAGTTCTTGTCCCTGTCGTTATCTAGTGTATTATTCAAAGAAACCTTTGAAACAATTTGAAAGAGTTTGTGGTATTGGAGGTTTGGGTATCAGAAATGTGAATGTTGAGCTGCTCAGCTAATTACAGCAGATAGAATTGAAAATGAAAGTGATTACGTCACCTGAGAGAAAATTAAGGTGGCTTTTCTTTAGCAATCAAAAAATACCTTCTAATAACAACACGCAATTTGATTGGTTTATTTGCCCAGCAATCTTTTTGAAAAAAAAAGAGAAGATTTTCGGAGTGTTCGAATCCCTGCAATATCATAACACACCTGATATGGTACCAAGGTGCTATTTGCATGTTAAAATCAATAAGATGTGCTTTATTGGGTGTGTTTGGGTGACAGACCTGGGGCTCTCTAAGCTAAGGAGCATCAGGAAGCTGATTTGTTGTGGTGTCCTGTTTTTCATCCTGGAATAAATGTACCGGGATGATTTCTGTGTTGCCAGTGTTGTTTGGGATAGTTCCCTTCACCCATTGGCCTGGCCACCATCATATAAATGAAATAACCTTACCGTAAGTATGGTGTAACACCCCAATCAAACTTGCTTTATTAGAAAATTATGTTGCTGGTGAGTCTAAAAATCATCTCTGATTATATTTTGATGTTTGTAGACCCCATACAAAAGATGACTTAAGAGCTTATTTAATACTACTTCAGGTATGTGGGTATATTTAAGTTAGTCTTTTAACTTTCAAATTGGTGAAATATAATTGTTGAGAAATTTTATAGATTACTTATTTATGCTGTTAGTAGCATAACAACTTACTGCATTTATAAGCTTACAAGACGGTCTTACAAAAATGGTCTACAGAGCTTCATAATTGACTAGATATAACATTTAACCTTACTGTTTCAGTTCGATAAGTTTTAAAATGTGATTATAAAAAATATCTTGGTGAATTTGTTTGCTGAGAATCACCTGGTTTATGTACATTTTTTCCCCAAGGAGAGAACCATGCATTTGAAATATAGCGTTACAGTATACAAAGCACTTTCAGTTTGTGATTATCACACACAGCATTGACTTTGTTTATTATAATGAAATACAAACTATTGACAATGATGGAGGATAGGGTTCAGATTTGTTTCTCATTTAGCTATTGCGTATAAAGCCATGTAGAACGAGTGCATTGTCAACTAACAATTTCTAAATGGTTTATCTGTTTTATTGATTGTAGAACCCGCTGTTTAACAACCTGTCCACCTATGTGATATTTGCCCACCTCCTTAGACAGGTAGCTTCTCTGACAGACCATGATCACCATTATCTTGTACACTGGCTCAAAAAGTAAGAAACTATTCAGATAAATTTTCAACTTATCAGAATGAATATTATTAATAATCCGGGCTGGTAAATGAATAAAAACAAAATTTTCAACTTGTTTACATTTCTGGATTCAATGTGAATTCTTAGACGTACATGTAAGTTGAAAGAATTGCGTTTATTAGTGTAAGTGTAGGTGAATTCCAATTGTTGAAATTTGATGCTTAAAAGAGACGTCTTACTATTAATGGTTTGCAGCTTCTGTTTACATTTTAATGACGATTCATTACGTCTTTTGTTGTAGACTGCCACTCAAAAATATTAATTTAGAGTGCTTGCTGATCTGCTAATCATCTTCATTTATTATTATGTTTACTAATTTCAGATTACCCTCTGAGAAATTTAAAGACATTTTAAGGAGATTGCATAATTTTATAGCATGTCGTCTTTACCCACCGAAACAACAAGATTTACCTCCCTTGTCCAAGTGTACATGGTGGATCCCTAGTGCTACGAAAGCAATGGCTTTAATCAGTAAGATCTTCTGATTCCTGGTTTAATACTCAACTGATGCAGACTAAGACTAAAAAAGTTATAGTTTTCTTAATTCATGTTAAAGACATCTTTGCTAACCAAGGGGTTTATTCCGAGGTACTCTACATTACAAACCTTGGCAGACCGAACATCTGTAAACAGAATGTACAGTGACGCCATCTGTTAAATTAAGTGATCAAGGTTTGATTTAGCTCCCCAAGTTAAAATTAAATTTGAACAAACCAGATTGCACTTACAACTTTCAAAAAGTCAATATGGCATCACCTAAACTACTCGATTTGATAAAATCACGAAAAATTTGCGAGATATTCAGTATTCAAAAGTTGACAGAAAACGAACAAACAGCTTTTTATTCTGGTTTTATAACCTCTTTCTGCCAAAGGTTGTAATGTAGAGTGTAGAGTACCTCGGAATAAAACTCTTGGCTAGCGAAGATGTGTTAAGGATAAAACAACAACAATATCAATGACCAATACGTGTATACCGTTCCTTGTTTTACTGAATGAAATTCTTAGCTTGAAGAATAGAGAACAAATTATCATTCTTATCACTATGGTTATGGAATGAATCAGAAATGAAATCAAAGTTAATGTTTCGTTTGTTGATGGTCATCCAATGATAGTCAAAAGTATTGAGCTATTAAAAATTGTGTCTATTTAGTGTTTTTTAAAATATTTTTTACATATGAAGTTTTGAAATACATGGTTTTGTAGAAAGATAATTTTGTGTGATTATTGACAGATGCGGCTAACAACTTGACCAACCCTTTACTTCTCCCTTACCCAGAGTTATATAATGCCACCCTAGATAACCTTGATCTAATGGCCGAGTATTATGCATGGCAGAATCCTAGCTCGCATGCCGGGTATGTTCTTAACATTTTGTCTCAATGTTGGTGTATTACATGTTGTAGCAATAGAATTGAAACAGTATTGTTTTGGTGCATATACATATACATGGATGTAAGAACTGATTGATTGTCTGTTCACTTGTTAATACTGGAATAAATTAAAGTTTAATTAAATTTGTTTATCTTTATATTTGACAGATGAGCTATAAAATGGGCACCAGGAAGCCACTGTTTTGTGGCTTTCTGTTTGGACCCTTGTCCTTGTCTAGTGGTGTCTGTGTGTCTTGCTAGTGTCTGTTCCTTTACCTATTGGGCCGGCATGCCGTTATATACGTTAAATCTGACAGAAATCAGAGTTTAATAGATTGGGTGGAATTAACATTACACATTTAAGAACATTAACACTGTTTCTTGGAATTTTACTAGTATCTTGTTTTACAAAAACACATGTACATGTAGTTCTCTCAGTCACTGGGCTGGCTTAACATCATTAAAGTAAAATAACATTGAGTGGGGTATAAAACCTGATAAAACACAAACAAACAAACAAATCTTTCTTCCTACTTACGTACTGTGGTATAAATGTATGTCAAATGTCTGTTTTTGCAAGTTTGTCTTTTGGTATGTTGCAGTTACATAACATGTAGAATAGTTTCAACGTTTAATATCTCAGGTTTACGGAGATGGATAATAACTTGTTTGTTTCTTTGTTTATTGTTGCATGCTTTCTTAATATTAAAACGTAGATTAGTTCTGTAAACTTCTGTTGACCTTTTTTATCCCATCGGCATATTATGCCGTAGGGATAATGTCGTCACGACGTCCGTCCGTCTGTCCGTCCGTCCGTCCGTCCGTCCCTATAGAGGACGTGAACAAGATATAAACAATATGTCTTAACACAGGTTTTTCAAATTTTGGAAACACATTGGTCTTGTACTAAACTACAT
>JAVFBZ010014668.1:0-11843 GCA_032466195.1 Katharina tunicata | reverse complement strand
GCCCCCACCCACTATTCAAAATCTTAACTCATTCCACATAAGGTCATGCACCCGGCGAGATCAAAAGCTTTACTTGAGGCATACGAAGAAAAATGGCCGGACATCCTTACGCTGAATTTGAATTATTGCATGATTTTTCCTGGCTATTACTAGCCTTGAACCAACTTAAAAAGTTTCATTTCAAAGTAATTGTTTTAGTTTATACACAAACTTCAAAGTTGGTTATAATCAAGGCAATCATAATTTGTTGTAAAACCCTACTTTGAGTGATTATATTACTTAAAAGACATGACAGTTGTATCGTCCTGTCTTATAACTACACTCAAAATATGGAAATCGTCACCCTGAATGACCGATATTCAAAACATACCGCCAGGGATTCAATCAGGTACCCGGAAGTGAAGTACAAGCGAACGTGACTTACAGAGTCTATAGGGGTGTTTAATCATACTTAAGGCTATTTCCCTCAAATGACAGTGTACCAGGCCAATGGATGAAGGAAATAGCTCCAAGGATTCTGAAAACAAACAATGGAACCGTTCGACATGGACGGGTTCCTACAACAAATTTTAGGAATACATGTTGGACGTTAAAGGCGTGTGTACTGTTCAGATATATAAATAAAAGAAATTTCTCTTTAATGTGTTATATATTTGATATGGTGTTAAGCCCCAGTTGCTGAAACAAAGATAAATGATTAACAAATGAGTCTTGAAAAGAGGGCTATACACTGTTATTCATCCTTAATATTGTCAAAGAGTTATTAGAACATCAACAGCCGAATAACCTGAACCGCTTATGGAATTGGAGTTACTGTTTGAGCAAATTACAAAACAAACATACTTAATTGCATAAATAAAACAGTTATTGTTTTACTAAACTCGATCGTTATAGATAGAAAATATGCACTTTCGGGTGTGTGATCTGAATTTCGTTGAAGAGGGACTCGGGCGCCTGATAGCTTCATTCAATATTGAAGAAACTGTTGGGATCCAGACGAACAGATTTTTTAACAGAAGCCGAAGAACGAGAGATATGTCTACTCCAGGAAATTGATCACTTGGTGCTATATTAACAATTTGGCAACATGTTTCCAGAAACTCGAAAACATCCAATCACATAAATAAGAATTTCTGTTCGATGTCTAAGTCTCATTACATAATACGAGATTTTTAAGACAGTAAATTCGTGTGTGCTCATTCAGAAATATATATATATAACAGATTTTTCTTGATTATATAATATTTTTGATATGAGTATCCGTCTCAGTTGTAACGAAGATTAAATATTAATAAATGAGTAACGAAGAGCCGGCTGTACGCCGTAAAAAATCATTTGATCTTTGATTTTAAAGAAATTCTTGGCGAGTACAGCAACAACGACATAAGCAGGATCGCTTAAGGAACTGGATTTTTGAATTTAAGAAGGAAGCAAGAATTTTTCCATACATATTTTTAAAAGTGATTAAATAATGTAAAAAAGATATTTTGCAAGATATAAATCAGAGACAAGTTTCTAGATAGACAAGCAACGTCGTACGAACTCATTAAAGACGTTCTGGAGGTATCAATATTCTCAATACTCAGAATCCCTGATGATAACAGTACATCCTTTAAATAAACCGTATATGCTCCACATATTAGAGCGAGTGTTTGTCGGGATCTCCTTGTGCCCTAGTGATCTGTGAGCTAAGGGTCAAGAGGTTTATTTGTCTTGTTATGGCCCGTTTGTAGCCCTGTATATGTCCTGTGTTGATTGGAAAACCTAGTCCCACCATACTACCTGGGAAATAACAAAACCAATTTAATTGATTACATAAAACCATCGCTTCATGTTTCAGCCCTAGAATTAAAGATAGCATATCTGGCTTATGTTCTGCATTTCGTTGAAGAGGACCATGGATTGGTTTGTTATTGAAATAATTGTCGCGAATCAGCCATTCAGATCTGATAGCCAAAGAAAGACAGAAATTGCAAATCTAATTCAAACTTGGTGTTTAATTAATAATTTAGCAGCATATTTCAGGCAAACTAAATAAGACTTCATTTGATGTTTGATTTGATAGGTTTTATTTTTGAAAGAAGCCCATACAATGCAGCGATATACATGTAGTCCAGCTTATTCACTAAATTTGGCCTGCTAAACCCAATTCCGTTCCCAGACTCAAAGGCGCCTATCGTCTTTTTTCATTGTGACAGCAATGACGCAACTAAAACACTCCATCCTAAAAAAATCTAAATATTGGAGACAATTTATAATTTATTTATCAAATATAAGAGATAATTGATAATAACATTCGAAATAAATCATTTTTATGGTTCATAATTAAATAGAAATGGTGGTTTATAAGAGCTTCCTAATCCAACGTGCTTTCCGATGTTAGAAGCACCAAACAGCCAATTCGTGTGTTGTGCTCTTTACATTTAAAATAGATAATCAAATCATTCTCCCTACCGTCGAGTCTGACTCTAAAGTATTGACCGGCCATCTTGTCGTTGAGAGTTATCTCTGTGTGATGTTGGTAGCGTACAGATTTCGCATACGACACATTTCTTTTTAATTTAAAATATGTTCGTAGTAACATTCAGACGATTCATTCGCCAGCGCACGTTTTTTTTGCCGCAACAGTACTACGGCAACAACAGGGATTGCTTGTCTTTAAATTAGTCTTTATATCCTTATCAATCTCGAGAAAGGTACGAGATCTATTAGTATGGTGCTCCTTGGTCGCCTAATTAGGTCCAGGCGGAATTCTTCACAATCGGACAGGCATGTTGGTAAATCAACCACCAACTATAGGAGTAAATGTAACAGAGTTGATGAGTATTGCCAATCAGGTCCATGCTATTGGGCAATAACAAAACTTTACATGATTGAATATATTAGAAAGACTGCATTTTTAAGTGCAACCTTGTCTTATAACAAATGTAAATAACGCAAATATATTTCTAGGTAATTTTCCAGAGATAACCTTTCCCATCTGTTTCCCACCAAAGATTGACAATGTATATAGTAGGATACTTGTAAAGAAGATCGTTAAGGGCCAACGAAACTAACATAGGTATCATTTTACAAAATCATACCTCAAAGTACCCCTTTCGAGGCAACAGTAATTGACATGCCTCGAAATGGCCCCTTTGAGTTAAATGAACATCAGAGTTTAGGTTTTTCATCGAAACTTAGATCTGTATTTTGTATATGTGTGGACATATTTGTGTTATAGACAGCGCAGATGTGATATCATTATTTTTATTTGTGTTTCGTTGTCAAGGGTCTCGGGTCGTGTAAGCCGTATTCAATATTTAAGAGATTGTTTGGAACTAGGTATACCGATCAACTAACTGGGGCCATCGGCCAAACCGCGCGTGATTTCTCGTTATCTTGCTGTCATCAATAAACTCGGCCGTGAAAAGTGTATGAATATGTCTCAAATGATACATTTTATTTGCAGGAAGCCTGTTTACCGCCGTATGCACAATAAACACATATACACACATTGGGGTTTACGAGCGAATATCTTATGGCTTTAAATGCACAACGTTTTGTTTATGAATAAATTATGTTCTGGAAGTAAAATAAATGGAAACTCTGGAATCTATCTACATTGGCAGTTTTACCTACAGGTTGTGAAAAAGTTCCGGATAAAATGGCGATGATCGTATCACGTCCGATATGATGTGCGCAGTACATACGATGACTTCCGAGTGAACTGGAGCTCAAGAAAAAACAGAAATCCACTACTGCTCCAAATTGACTGGTTAGTGTGTCATTAACAAGACACCCCGGCAGCTATCGCACAGCTTGAAACATCGACCTGGCACTCAAGTAAAAATTTCGCTTGCTGATATAATTTGGTATAATTTTCGACGGCAAAATTTCGTGGCACAATCAAAAGCAAATACAATTTAGTGACGGGCTGAACGGAAAAAGAGTTAAATAAGACACGAGTTCTTCATTACAATGGTTGGTGATAGTATAACAAAACGCACACTAGCTTAAACGGAGTCAGTTTTTTAATTCATGCAGTGAGCGAAATCGATGCATTAAAATGGTAAAATAAACTTCATGTACCTATACAAAAATACAATAATACAATAAATAGAATTCTAGAAACCAAAACTGTAGTAAGAAGCTTTAATGAAGATTGTCTCTGTTATTCTTTCTATTTTCAACATCTATTCGAAATTTAAATGGAATAAAGTGTAGTTCGACGTCTAGTGCAAATAAAACTTAAGTCTAGGTGCACCCTATTTGCCAAGGGAACACTTATTTTGACTGGTTGTGACGTGTTTAGTTACAATGATAACATGTCGACTGATGAAACACGCAGTAAATCGATACTCCTAGCTTGTGCTTTTAATCACAAATTGCTAGAATCACAGACAGATGTTGCAATTGTCTTTGAGATGTCCAGAGAATTTCATTAGATCTTATTGACCGAGTTTCCTTTTGATGGAAGTGTTTACCACCGTCTATAAATTGCTCTTATCCTAACAGTGAACTTCCGTGAATGCTTCGAAGCAATATATGGTGGACGAAACCAGCCATCGTACCATGTTTTACCGTTTCGTTGTTTACATGTACATGATTGGTGTTTAACGCTGTACCTATTTAAGAGTATTTAACTTATGTGACTAGTTTGGGTTGCCGATGACCGAGGAACAACTCTTCAAAACCACCTGGCGATCGCCGCCGCCACCCAACAAACTTCCCGTATATATCTAAGGTCTGCTGGGGGATTCGAAGCGATTCCGGGTACAACAAATGGGACTCAGCAGTCCAACGCTCAACCAACAGAGCCAAAGAGCGGCCCGTTATGTAATTCCCCCAAAAATGTATCGAAACATAAAAGCAATAGCTGTAACTAAAGCACACACTTTATTATTAATATTAACTTCAAATTGAAGAACTACGATCAACGTACTCTTTTGAAGATAGTAAAGATTTGTTTGTTTGTTTGTTTGATTGGTGTTTAACGTCGTACTTAAAGGCATTTTGTTTATTTGATGACGGATTCTCCACTTCTTAATCTACTCTACTCAATACGGCGGAAAACCGGGAGGAAACCTCGTAAAAACCGCCCCCGCGATTGTCGATGTCACCTCGTGTGACTCCCTCATATACCCTCATAGGTCCACTGGGAGACTTGAACCCGTGCGGTACATTGAAGGAGGATCTACAGTCAGACGCGCTAACCGCTGAGCCTCGGCGCGGGCACCAAGGTAGTAAAGAAAATATTATCTTGATAACCTGCGTTCTGGTTATATGCAACATAAAAAAGGTTAACCACTACTCCCCTTTTTTTATGGAAAGTAACGATTTTCCATTCCGGTGTGGGCAAATGGAGGGTCGGTTATGTGCAAATTGTGTTTTGGATGTTGCCCCATGGTATGTTTACGTTCCATTGACGTACTCCATGCGAATGTGGATGACGTTTAATACACTAAGTTGCCCTTTTACTATGTCGGTTACAAAGTATCTTAATACCGTTAATAATATCGTTTTTGGTGATGGCAATGTACGGCTGGTATGTCGAGAACAAAATTACAGTGATAGAGTCAGAGGCTGGTGTAACCTTTTCGCGCACGAATGACAGCATCGATTCGCTTCCTCTTCCCGACTGAGAGGTGGATCTGTTGGAGCAGTAGCTATTAAGCTATCAGTTTGGACTGAGTTTGAATATTTGAATTTAGTGAATTGAAATAAATCAACAAGTCTCAGAATCTGATTTTCCTACCTTAATGTCTCACATATGCTCTACGGGATTCTGGTCAATGTTTTGTGCTATCCAGGGTTAGTTTCTTATGGCAATGGGCAACATCTGCACTGCCACCCGGGTGTTTGGTGTTGTCATCAAAGATGATTGGTCATCCAGGAGTCACGCGACCCCCCATCGAATTAGATCGTCTCGTGGTTGTTCCTTAGCGTATATGCCGCATTGAGTGTTCGTGAAACCCCTGATCTCCCCCAACAGTTACCTGGAGCAAAATGACCCCCATCGGAGAAATAAATCTTGCTCCAGTGGGCAAAATTGTGATACTGACGAGCGAGACACCACTTCAATGGTGCGTGTTGGTAGATTCCCAATAGTTCTTTGTAGAGAACGACATGCTAAAAATATACTTCAGGCGGTGTGATGTACTATTAAAGATGTCACTTTTGGACTGTCAGCTTGTGGGAGATCATTCATAGCATGGTTACTCGATGCTGTCGTCGAAATCAAGCAATCACAGAACGATGAACACCAATTTGCAGACCAATGGATCTACACGACAAAGTAACACAATCTGGCATAGATTTTAATAGTGGGTAATAAAATCTGATTGCGCTTAACTTTTGTATGTTTTCGAATTTACTTGAACAATAACCATTATAATCTTACCCTGCATTCATTCCTCCAGTAGACCGTATAATCAAAATGTCATTTTAAAGCTCTATAAATGCTATTGAAGCACAGATTTTATGCATATTAACTTATAATATACTTGACAAAGACACAAGTAACTGTTTCGAAACGTCGAGTGAAATAATAATAAGAAGTTGATATCCATAAAATCTGTGTTCCAATAATGATTACCTACAGCTTATAAATGTCACATAAAAAAGTTCTATCACTGTTTACCAAAACTCTTTTTTTTAGCTACATTTATTGCATCTTTCAAGATAATAAGTAATCTTCGAGTCTCACCCGAGCCAGTGATGTTTTCACTGGTCGGGAATTTCAGTGTTTAATGCTTATTAAGTAATCTTCACATTGCAATATTAACCAAATCTTTGTACTCACTCTGGATTCTAACTTAAAATGGTCCATTTTCAGTCCGGTGACAGAGTATTTTGATGTTCTATTACCGTAATAATTGAAACTATGGTAGCAGAGGTAGGAAACATTATGTTGCTATGAGAGATACCATCACAGTGGAATTACAAAAACTAAAACATAGTAACAGTTTAGGTGATAATAAGTTTTCCTCAGTTGTTCCCAAATATAAACAGTTAGACATGCCGTGTTATATTCCTGGGAAGGAATGCTACACCCCGCCTCCGCCCTCCCCACAACCAAATATCCTCTGCCCTCTATGTGCCCAATGGGAACAGATTGTTAGAACCAGTCAACAACTCCACTGTCATCTGGGCTCTTTATATACTGGCGTTAATGGGGTACCACGACTCATTTGATGATGTTATCCTGATACCTTTGTATCAAAGCTTTGTCACAACTCACAAGGTGACTTAATAATTTATATATTACAAAATAACATGATATTTTGTAACTAAAATGCGTTCTTCATGTATGCGGTGCTGGACAGTAGAGGTGATTCAAGATAGGCATTATGCTATCTCTTATCTGTGTATGACTGCAGCCAGTTACACTTTAGCAATTAAATAGTATTTTGAGTAGGCATATCGATACCGAACTCCCCAATATTTTCATTTTTATCTTAATGTTTATTCCCGTTCTACTAGATTGATTCTAACTAGAAGGAGGCGTATTTATATCTCGGCTGGGCGGCTAAATCGAAGACCGTACCCTGAAGCATGACTGTATGCAGGCGGCAACATACGTGACGTTAGCCACTAAAGTCCCCAGTTCGAGACGCCATCCCGTGTAACTGTCCCGTATTCGTTTGTTCAAGCTACTAAATTGAGTACCCAGTCTACCTGTTTGTTATGTGTGTTATTCTGAGCACATGAGGCTGTCCCGATAAATATAAAATTCAAAGGAAAAGGTTGGCGACAAGTGGCAAGCTTACAATCACGTTAGACAAACATAACGGAGACCAAACCGATGTCGATCGTCGCTTGGCTGTGGATTCTTGGCGTGTTTACCGTACTGCGTGTTCGCCAAACTCTTGATCTGTCATCAGTAAGATGGAGCAAATAATGACCAATGAGTCCTCCTCTAATTGGCAAAACTGTGACCCTGACAAGCGATACACCAAGCCGATCAAGCTTGTCCGTGGGTCCTGGCGATTATGCGGTCTTCATGAGCGATATATACAGCAGTTCAAAATGGAGGTTAGGGATGCAATAAAATGAACATGTATAAAAACGGCATTGCTTTTTGTGTCTGTTTGTTCTGTTTACGTTTCTATTTAAACTACCTGCGGTGTACAATGAGGGCTTAAACAACAGATAATGTCAAAGTTCACTTATAATTGCCACGGCCACGATCTTACTGCATTTTAATGCTAAATGTACGAGCTCATGTGTAAATCTGATTTCAGGACCTCTGTCGCCTATACAGAAAGCTACCTTATGACGCAGGAGGATATCGCCGAGTATGTTTTTGGTAAGGTTTGTGCTAGGTTTAGCACACACAAAAAGTGACACCATTACTTTTAACCTAAATGTTCTGACAGGAAAGTTTATCAAGATTAAAAAACATAGAACCAGATGCATCGGCTTCGTGAAACCCCTTAGCCCAGAGCATAAATGCTGAGGAAACACCGAACAAATCTCCCAACAAGGTACAATATAGCCGATACATTGCTACATTTTTTTGGTTTTTGTTACCAATGGTCTTCAAAATCTGACTGTTAATTGACTCACACGAAGGTCGAATAACTATAAGGAAAGTGGAAAGCCACCTTTCTTTCAAGTAACTATAGTCTATATTAACGGAACTTTACATATGTTCTATTTCCATATGCATCCATAGCATATTAAAGTCACATACGCACCCCAAATTAGTTTGCCTTGATTTTTACAAGATTTGATGTTTGTTCAAAAACTAAAACAGTCAAGTTAAAATAAAAATTATTCATTGGGTACATAGCTTTTATTTTACTGTTATTCGAATTTAACGGAAAGAGGGCTGGTCATATTTGCTCACAATGACTTTGATCCAGCCGTGGTGAATGACCTTGTTTGTAACGGTCCAACATTTTGAACCTTGTAAGGGGGTGAGGCTAACACGGTTGACTAGGAGTGATGTCGGAACATCAAAGTGTGTCTGAGCTGTGACAGCAGATTGACACATTTCCAATTAAAATTCTGGCAGAATTTTCAGATTTTTTTTACTTTTACCAGACTTTTAAGCTATCTTTACCTTCAAATCTGGGTGTAGAATTAACGGAATACCTCTAACTTTTACTTTTTTTTTATGAAAATGTACATACTTCATGTGATTCTGTGAAAACCCAAAATACAGAATATTTGGGTGCGTATATGACTTTAAAAGAGCCTCGTACCTTTTTAGAAAAAAAAAAAACAAACGTTGTTTATGGTCGAATCAACTTGAAGTCAGTAAAAGGTAGTATAAAAAACACACCATAAAATCCACCCAGTATGCCACCCAATCAGCTGTAATCCTACTCACAAACTGCAAGCAGATATAACTAAATTTTGGCGTACACCATGATGGCCAGTTAATACTTGGGAGGCTAAAAGAACTAAAATAATAAAACTAAAAGAAAACAATGTGTTTCTCTATTTTAGAATGCATGCATAGTACTCTGTTGTTTTGTGTGTAAAGAGAAAACTTAGAACGAAATAACCGGTGTTGCCACAAAATTGTTAACTGAGAGATCTTCCGAAGGACCAGTATGCGCATATACCATGTATTCTAGCACCTATTTATTAAGATAAAGTGCACGTAACTTGGTTTAATACCTTGACGAATTATATATAAAAAAAACCCAGCTAGTTTTCATGACAGGGTGTTATATTGGTTCTCAATATAGTACGCAAAGGCGATTGCCTAACACTACAGAACACTTTGATTGCTTAAAAAAATACTAGGTTATGGGAATTCTACTGAAAAAAATTAACAACATAGTAACCAGACAGTGGCAGGTCATAGAGCGTGCGATGGAGGAGAGGAACCTTTTACTAAAATATAGAAATATTGGGTGGACTATTAAATTGCAAAGATCCAGTTTCTGTACAGGGCATTGGTTCGAATCCCTATGTCAAACTAAGCTATACCAGGGAACCTTTCAGGTGTCTACGGAGATGGCTGGAGGGTTTTTACGAGGCTCCTTTCCAAAGTTTCCACCGTGCGCCGGCAACACACGGTCATAATATACAGTAAGTGAAATAATCTAGAGTATGATGTTAAGCATGAAATGAATGAATAGAGAAATAATATTTTAACGATGTTTTACGGAACGATGCTGAATGTTCCTGGCAACACTAATTTTACAAAATTAGAATCTTATTAAGTAATTTGCACAGTCGTATCGTATATTGATGTACGTCATTCTCAAATTGGCCGCCAACTATCATGTCAAATTACCCACCATTACAGTGTAAGAGTTACTAGGTGCTAACCGTCGTGTTTTTAAACCTAGTTTTGAACAAAGGCTATGATTCTTGCTCACCAAAAGCAGTTTCTGACCATCGAAAATGTAGAAAAACTACGTTGATTATAGAAAAACGGTCTTTGTAGGAATCTCTGTGGTCTCTTTTACTGACTTCAATAGTACATTGTACTATTGACAACAGGTCTAGGTTTGTCTTTACTCTAGCTTTCGTGTAAGATCGGATCACAACACACTAGGAATGGCTAAATTTCCGTGAATGTAGAGAAAGAACATTTTGCTTGTCTCCACCAGGATTCGAACTTGGGTCTCTGGCTACAGGGCCAGTGCTCTATATATTTTTGTCAAGAGTAATCACACTGGCACAGGGATATCGAATCATTAAAGTCGATAAATTATCTCATGTTCTAGATCAATTCTCAGAGACAAGTTTCTAGATAGATCTGAATCTCGAGTTGTTCTGAATAACCTAAAGGCGCATCTCGATAAAAGGCAATGAATGTAATATGTTAATTGTGAAGATAAATATGTACTTCATCGATAATTACAGAAAAAAATGGTTTCATTTAAAAACATGTTTATCCTTACCGTAATTTATATCTCTCATTCGGTTAGATCCAAATTGTACCTGCCACATCAAACTTTATAAAGATAAACTTAATTTAAATAATTGTTTCAGAGAAAAATAAATTTTTATCTTGTGTGCAATTTATCCTCTAAATTATACGAATGTATATTTTTCAAATTTATCTAATGCATTACACTTAATACGGATGCTTTGAATTTCATTTGCTATTTGTTTCATACAAACACATTTAAATTTTTTGCTGCATATAATCTTTCGAATGGATGACAAGCACATTGCAAATACAATTCTTAATCTCTTTGTGTAGTGCTTTTACAGAAGTATTCATTTTACTTCACCTTCGGAATCACCTTCGACTGAAACATTTCGTATTATTATTTTCAATAATGGTAAATTAATGACTAAAGGTCAAAAATATAACACACAAGCAATTTTGAAGAGCACGCGTGTTTTGTAAACAAACCAATTTGATTCCTAGTAAAGTACCTATACAACCCGAGGCAGCTCATAGGTCACTGATACACAATCTAAACTCATTGTCCAAATTGCTAGAATATCCGACTGTGCCACTGGATCCTTTGATATGTTACTGCCATATTAATAGGTGTTATTGACCGAGATTCTTACCGATGAAAGCATTTATTTAGTACCTTCAACATATCGTATCAAATCACAGGGCCTATAGTTCTATTAATAGGCATATTCGCTTTAGTGCTTGGAATAACCCTGATTTGGGGCTGATTCTAAAGAATTTCTATTTCAAATGACATGGTTTTCTGGGAAACTATTGTCCGTCTTCTAATGTTTTAGCTTGCATTCCGTACTTGTTTACGGTTATACGCCATACTTAAGGTTCTTTCTCATAGCTGTCGGCAACATAGGAGACGCCACAATAAATTTACAGGACGAAAAAACAGTGCACCGCAACAAATCGGCTTCCTAATAATGCCCATAGCTCAGAGAGCACAAGGGCCTAGCAAGCTCCTACCCTCAAC
>JAVFBZ010014657.1:0-11844 GCA_032466195.1 Katharina tunicata | reverse complement strand
TGTAAACAAAACATTGAAAATAGTCCCGGTTCAGAGGATGTAGATATGGAAAAATATCCGATGGCTCTGTATCCTGCAAGTCTGCGCTATAGGTATATGATAAAACAAAGTAATTTAATAAAACATTGCTGGACCCTTTCTATTATATCTATGTGACATGCTGTATAAGGGCACCAAATAACAGATTTAAAAGATTTGAATGTATACTACATATCAACACACCCGCTTACATCATTCAATTATGAAAGGGAGTGCCACGGGCACAGAGACAATAGCCTCCTGCGCTGGGGAAAATCTGCAATATTCCCGTAAAACAGAGATCACTGTCTGCCCAGACAACATTACATTCAACAGTTAAATATCACCATCAAAAATGTTTTTTTGTAGAAGCTTCCATTTACAATAATGCTTAAGTCATTGAGTATATGAACCTATGACGTCACTACAGATATTCAAAATAACTTTTTCTCCGTTGTGCTGATTTTGAGACCAATAAATAAAGGGCATACATCTTCAAAATGACCCCGTTAAAATAGTGAAATCTGGTCAGAAATCGCTGGTTTTGTCCTTAAATTAAAGTAGCTCTGAGAGTCACTTGTTTATATTTAAGGAAATTGAGGTGCAATTATGTTTCAAGAACGTTCTGAAAGTTAAGTCTGAGATCCTTAAAATATTCAAGTAATTTATTCAGTTGCTTTACTTTTATAACAATGGTGCAAGTGTATGGTGAAAATGTAGAAGGAAACCTCATATTTGGACAATGAGTGGCCGTGGATTTGTGCAGTACATTGAAAGGAGATTGGCAGGCCACAGTTTTCCACAGAGTTATGACACTGAAACACATATAGTGTGGCTAAACAGTGCAAGGCATTTTTTTTTTTTTTTAACTTGGATATGGTTGATTGATTGATTTAATTTGACACAGTGCTCACAATATTAGCCAGATATGATGGGTGAGCATTCAAAGATTAAACAAGTCCAGTACCTCAACCCAATATAAGTGTGAATTCCCTTCAACAAATAACTCTCTTGGAAAGATTGTTATTCCAATGCTAAGTATGACAGCATGTATATAAGCTCTAAACATATTGCCCATAAAATGGCCAATGATCAGGAAGCCAAAAGCATTTTTTCATTTCTAATAAACAATAAGAAAAAAAAACCAGGTAAAACCCCAAACTTGGTTAACTTTGTTTTGTTCGATTCGGTTTAATGTCTCACTTAAGGTTATTTCACTCATATGATGGACTGCCAGTATAATGGGCTATGAAAGCCCCCCTAAACACACTGGCGACGCACAAGGCACACAGGACATTTACAGTATGAAAAACAGGACACCAAAAGAAATCGACTTTCTGGGGCCCCTTTGCCGAGAGAGGAGAAGGGCAGACAAAGCTCTTGCCAACAACCTGCTCCAAAACTTGGGAACCTCTGTAAACTTAACATTCTGAAGACATACCTTGGTTTTCTTTGTTTAGGTGATTTTGACCGACTTCGTCCTCGCTTTCTATCAGCATTATCATCATCATCATCATCATCTGAGGAAGAAGTACTATCACTATTACGCTTGCGCCCTCGATCACGCTCTCTCTCCAGATGCCGCCGCTCTCTTTCCTTACGTCTTATTTCCAACATTCGAGAACGCATCTCCTCTTCGCGATCCTGTGAGAAAGGAAAAAAAATATAAAGAAAAGGCACTGATGAACCCTATGGGTGAAGAAAACCTCCCTTAATTTCACTGGTAGCACGAGGCTACACAGATCAACTTACTGATTTCACAGTTAAACACTTACCATTCTCTCCTGTTCCATTTTCACAGTGCGGATTTGCTCAGCCTTCTTGTCGGCCTTGTCTGAAACAAGAACAATATTTTTGGTCACCAAATGGTGTCATTCCAAAGTGAAAGCCCCTCTAAAACGGGCTTTAAAATCAAAAGGGTTGTCGTCTTCTCACATCTGCCAGCCAGTTAACAATACCTATCTTTCTGAAGATTTCTAATTCCAGGAATATGATTCTACATGTTTCCCCTTATTAGTCTTTAAAGTATCCTGTTTAGAGCCAAATATTATATGGTGGACTTTTCTTGCCATATAAGAGATACCGATGTGAAATTAACCATTATTCAATAAATATACATTGTAGTCGCCACAAAAAGAAATATTTATAGAATAATAGTTCATGTAACAGAAACAAACAATATGGCAAGAAAAGTCCACCATACAATTTTTAGGACCAATTGGCTCTAAGAGGATACTGAAGGATACCGTAACTACAAATTAATCTAGGAAACTGGACAATTTCGGCTCATTCATTTTTATTTAGCAAGTTATGATTTAATATATTACGTCTACTTTAAAATTATAAACTCACATTGTCTGTTTAATGCAGCCTGCATTCGTTTCTTCAATTTATCCTGAGGCGTCAAACTGGAACCTTTAACCTATTAAAAACACATTTTAAAATAAAAGTCTTAATTTTTTTTAAGTTATTCATTTATGAAATTCCCCCCTTAAGATCATCATTTCATTGATATGTTCTTACAAAATTTAAGATTTATCAAAATGTAGTATTAGAAGAAGAAAAAAGCTCACTTAAATTGAAGCATTATCTTTGCCAGATCTGCCTGTAACCATGGATGGAGACAGAAAGCCTCAGTGAAAATATATTACATGTATCTTGAAAAAATGTTTGACACAGCCCATTAGTTTGAAAAAAAAAAAAAAAGTTGTAATGATAAAATTCAAATTTTGGTTCATGAGAGAGTGAATTCTGATTATTGATAGGTAATTATCCAATGACCTACTATCCTCTCCCACCCAGGCCCCTGAATGTAAGGGAAATCCACTGCATTCAGCTTATCTGCTTAATAATCCAATCCTTGAATAATGTAAGGGAGACAATTTTGATATGGGAGATAACTCTAATTTTGACTGACTAATCAACACAGCCTCTACAATATTCTGGTGAAATTATTTGAATTCGTGTTTAGCATCATACTCAGCCGTATTTCATTTAACTGACAATTAGCATTGCTGGTGCTTTTGTGTAAAAACCAACAATGTAGAGAACAGAAATATCTTTTTAATACAGGGACTGCCATCTAAAGCTAGGTGGTAGAACATTATATGGGGTTCAGGATCCCAAGATGCAACCAACTATATTGGGAACATCATCCCAAGATGCAACCAACTGAGTCGTATATACATGTATATACCCTGCTGGCCAGAGACCCGAGTTCAATCCAGGTGGAGGCAAGCACAATTTCTTTCTCTACATTTGCGTATACAGCACAAATTCAGCTTGGCTATCCCTGCACATATGAACATTTTACAGCTGTATGTAAACATGTACAGAGTACAGACACGCAACTTTACTGGTAACAAAAAAAAACAAGACGGGACATTGAGAGAACACATAACAAGATCATAAACAATCAGAGAGCAACCGGGCACAGAAAGCTGTGTCCCAGCCACTAATTATATTCATGAAATAAGTTTTTTATTATAGTGATTGGATGATATAATTACGACTTATTCTTTTAAACCTAAATAAAGTTTTTCCTATGTGAAATGTGTAAAAAAAAAATCGAAAACAACTTGTGCCAAAACATAGCCCATGCAACTTTATAGAATTGGGTACCTTACTAAGAATCACATGTTTTTTTTTTTTCTACATATACCAGTTGAAACTTTTTCTGGAGTTAAACAATGAACCAATAAAAAGCGTAAAGGAGAAAAAAAATGGCTGAATGATAGAAGGTTCTTACTGACTTGTAATTCTGGTACACTTTTTTTAGATGGTACGCTTGGCACAAACCTGGAAAAAATAAAAAATAATACAATAATAAATTCATCGAGGACCCATTTGGGGCCGAAGACAGGCCCCTTCACACAAAAAATCAGAAGAGCCAATTTTAACAAGAAGTCCTTATTTTTTCTTAACAAAAAAAATCAAAATCAGTAAGAGAAGCAGGTATTTAATAGCTTGAACAATGCTTTGTTGAAATAAAGATTCCCAAACCTCTTTTGACTGTTTGGACTTTAAAAAAGAAAGTTTTACAATTGTCAATAAATTGACAAGCGTCGTTTCCCCTCATGAATGAGTTCTCGGCGCTGCGTTAATAATTACCCAATTGCCCAATAATGACCTTAAAGCCCCTATTTTAAAATCATAGCTGAAACAATAGAAACATGACTGGTGTTCCAGTCATCATACTATGTTGTCTTTTTTTCTGTTATACTTAACTATATTATTTATTTAAAGTCAGCTACTGGCATTTTTTAAGTGCGCCATGCTGGTTGTCAATCTCCTAACATGGATGGGCATTTAAAGTATGAAGAATCTGAAATGAAGCCTGCAAACAAAAGTTTTATATTCCTGACATAACTGCATCAGAATATCAGTGCTGTCCCAATAATTGTGTACGTATTTTTTTGCTTAAAAGCTGGTTTTCATTGGGTTAAATAGTTAACTGCAACAGTTTTTGTTATTGTTGATCTTTTATTAGAGACAAAATACTACAAAATCATTATTTTTTCAATATTTATTGACATACACACATGTATTTGTTTGCGCAAACAGATGGAGTGATCTCAACTGTTCACCTAACAGCACAAGCCAGTTCAACCTTCAGAACTTTTACATTAGATTTGTCAATTTTATGTTTTCCAACGCTCTTCAGGTTGTTTTATTTAAATGAAGACACATAAGTCAAAGATTAAGATTATTTACAGTAAGTCTACATTTATCTGTCCAAAAATACTACAAACTTATCCCATATACACGTGTGCCACAAGGGGCAGCACTGAAACAGAAGCCACCCTGCCCACAGTTTCACATCACTCACCGTTTTGGTTTATTCTCTGGTTCTCTGGTGTCTGAATCACTGTCCTCAGCAGACGACAAACTCGGCCGGCGGTAGCGCTTAATTTGAGGCTTGGACTTTCCGTTTGGACTCCGAGATTTGCTGCGACCCCTTTTATCAACCAGAATGAATACTTTTGTTTTAATTTTATGGTTAACAACAGAAATCAATGTTTTTGACAATTATACATTAAAAAAAAGACTAATATTAAAATAGATTTCAAAACAAATGTTAAAAGGAATGTCCTTACCTTGATCTTGACCGTGATCTTGAATCAGATGACCTTGAAGATCTACTGTAGCTAGACGACCTTGACCGTGAGCTACTGCGAGACATTGGTGATGATCTGGACGTTGACCTTTTGTTTTCAAGAGCCACACGACCTTCATCCCGACTTCTGGACCGTGTCCTGGATTTCTCCCCCTGGGAAGTCCCAAAATTCCTCCGACTAGTTTTATCAGGTGAACGCAAAGGAGAGCGTGATCGACTACGACGGCGATCAGAGTAGCGGCGTCCTTTGGGAGAACTAGAGGAGGAATGGCTATCAAATCGTCTTCTACGTACAGGAGACCTTGACCTAGATTTCATCTTTCGAGGTGACCTTGACCTAGACTTTGTTCTTCTTGGTGACCTTGACCTAGACTTTGTTCTTCTCGGTGACCTTGGCCGTGACCCAGTCTTACCACTTGATCTTTTTTCACTAAGGGTTTTTTCGTTGCTGTTTTTGCTAAAAGAAATAGGATTTTCAATACAATAAGAGACACAAAAATGTGATCATTGTAGGGATAATAATTGCCACTATGTATGGTTAATAAAATTAAAGAAGGAGCTACATGTAGGTTATAATAGTCTTAGTGAAAATTGTGATTTAAAGGCACATGCACAATTTTAATATTGTAACATATTTTTTAATATGCATGTTAAAACAAATTATGGTACAATTTTTTCCCTATTTACCTAACCGTATATAAATTAAAACAGTTCAATGCTGTTAAAAAAAATCAAAATATAACACTACTCAAAGAGATAATTTCATTTAAATGGAAGTTTTACACAGGCTAAGCAATGTGGAAAGATCAGTTAAATCACAACAGTAAACACAACCAAATTGAAGATGATAATCATATAACTTGTTGTATGTTTTCCCACACACATAGGGTCATATCCTCTTTTCATATGATGAGAATTGTTCATAACATTTGAACAGTTTTGGAGTCTCAATTACTTGAAATAAATGTGACGAAGTGTTCAGGTGGTCCAATGCACAGAAGAGAAAGTAAAATAACGGACCGAGTATGAGAGCGACTGTTCTTATCTACGGTTGGTTCCGGGAGAGAGGGTCCGTGGACAGGTCCGGATTCCTCCTCGCTGTCTCCACCAAAACTAGTTATAAACATGACTTTAGTGGGAGCCTCCGGGGATCTCGATCTTGAGCGAGACGAAGAGGAAGATCTGAAAATAGAAATATTTATTTATCCATTAGCAGGGTGTTTGTGTCCTACTATTTCACTTATCAGATAATTAGGATGCATTGGTAGTGTTTGGTGCAAAAAAGAGAAGACTGTTTAATTGGGGTTTTACACCGTACTAACGGTTGAAAACAGAGAAGAAACCTTGTAAAACCTAATCCACGATCTCCATAATCAGAAGCTCAGAAATACATGTATGCATTATTTCAACATAACTGAAAAAAATTACATAAAATAATTTATTTATTTGATTGGTATTTAATGTTGTACTAAAGGTTATTTCACTTATACGCTAATTTGTGTTGCCCGTGAATGGTGTAAAACTGGGAAGAAATCTTGTAAAAAAAACATCCCGTCTACACAGCAACCTGAAAACTTATACACCTCAGGACAACTTGAACGTATGCCAGGTACAACTTGAGCCATGGCTTGGCGCCCATAAAAATGTTGTTTGATTGGCGTAATTTACATTTCATTCGCATCATTCCGTGCCAGCCCAAAGGACACTGGCAACACAGAAGACACAGTACATTTACAGAACAAAAAAAACAGGACGCTACAACAAATTGGGGTCCTGAATCCCCTTAGCCCAGAGCACAGACAACTCCCACTGAATCTCCATAGCCCAGAGCACAGGCGGCTCACACCCAACCACCCGCACCCGTAAAAATAAATAAATTAAAGATAAACAGAAGCTTACTTTTTATAAGGAGTATATTTAGGGCTTTCTCTGGCTGCATAACTGAAAAAAAAGAAAAGTTTTGAACAGATAATACCTAGTCTAGATGAACATTTATTTACAATGTCTTATGGGAGGTTGATTTTACTTAAAGAAAAAGTAAGAAGGGTAGACTGTTAGTCTAGAATACAGTGAGAGAAAAGTCACAGATCAACTATTTCAAGTTTATTTATAGACCAAAGCTGTACTTTACTGAAAGTAAAGGCAACCAAGTTATTTATTTGATTGGTGTTTTAAGTCATACTCAAGTGTATTTCACTTATATGATGATTTTGCGATGCCGGTGTATGGTGGCCAGCCCGCAAACTCAGCAGCCACTGGCAAGCTTCCCTTTTGTACTTAAGATCTAAGGGAGACCAATAACACACACGAATCAAGAAATAAATTTAAATTCTTGTTTGGGGTTTTACGTCGTACTCAAAGGTACAATGTATTTCAGTTTAACCAAAACAATAACGAGTGTTTTTGTGGATCCAAGAATGCTCACAAAAACATCGCATGGTCGCAGTAACCATCAGCAACTTCCATCATACACTAGATATAACACCAAAGTCAAACATACAAGTTAAAGGCATTGGTGACTGTGATTTCTTCTACATTTCTCTCAGTGATCAATTAGTTTTGTGTCTATAACAACAAAGTCATACCTAGGGGGGCTGATTTTCCTTCCTGCCATCTGTTTCTCTTTGAAAGCTCTCCTTTCACGTCTTGACTTACGACCCTAATAACAGAAATATATGCAATAAGACTAGATTGTTTGTTTGTTTGTTTGATGTTTAACGTTGTACTCATGAGTATTTCACATATATGACGACTTACTTATCTTAATAATTTACGTTGCTGGTGTATGGTGGAAAACCAAGAAGAAACCTCCTAATAACCACCCTGTGAACTCCGCAGCCACAGGAAAACTTCCCTTATATACCTAAGGCCCACGGAGGAATCGAACCTATTGCGGGTACAGTGAAGGGGGTTCCGTAGTCCTAGCTCAACGACGGAGCCATGGCGCGGCCCCGCAATAAGACTTGAATGAATGCTGTTAAATCAATGGTGTTTGTATTGCTTTGTTATTGGTACAAGGTGTGACTATAAGATCAAGCTTAAAATACAATAAATTGATGACGAATAATATGGTTGTTTGATTGGGGTTTTTACGCCTTAGTTAAGGTTACTTCGCTGACATAACGGTGTGCCAGGCCCACAAGGGAAGGAAACACATACACAACATTAACAGGACAATATATCGTGCTTGCCCATGACCCTTATATTGGAGAGCACCAGGGCAAAAACTCAAAAATCAATAATAATTCAAACATTTATTTATTCATTGTGTACTTTTATTTTGCATTCACTTCAGGTTTAGCAAATCAACTAATATATGGTGACCTAGACCTTACAAAGACCTGATCACATCATACGATTGTTTTATTGATTGATTGACGTCGTACTCGTACTTTAGGTTATTTCCCTTATATGGCGCTGTGCCAGCAATGGGTGAAGGAAACCACCTTAGCTCAGAGAACACCAGGACTAGGGAGGCTCCCACCCAACCACCTGCTCACATCATAAGAATCCTTGCAAAAGAAGAACAAAGCATCCCTCAAAATCAACTTTGACATAAACAATACTCACCGAAAATTGTGCTTTCTCCTCTTCCAGTATTTTAGCCTGTCTTAAACTTTCCATCTCCTCTTTATCTTTGGTTAGCAAACTAAAACATTTAAAATGTTATTTTATGTGGTGGTGTGGTCTTGAGGGCTCACTTCTTTAGTTAAAGATATCAAACACTCGCTCGGATTGTATGTATACGGGTCTGCCAGGTTCAAGCTGGCCAATGATCCGGGACTTTTAGTCCTCAACAGTAATCAAGCTCTATAACTCAGGTGTGTTAAGTGGAGACATGCTTATATGTGGATGATTACTCAGCTCAGAGGACAGCACCGCACAGGAAGCTCTCGACAACCACAAGTCAAAGGCTTATGAAACGAAGCTAATATTAGAACCCTTGTGAACTGCTTTTTTCAAAATCTGTACAAGTTCAGGAGTTCTAACCAAGATAATTGTTTGCAGGCGAATAACCATTCATTGTTGGAGATTTAGAGCTGTGTGCAACATTTTACAAATTTCCACGTAAAACTGTTTTACAACATTGCTGCCAACTCTTAAAATATTGAAATATTACTAATGTAAAGTTTTCTTGGTAAACTTTTCCGAACTGAGTCTCCTAATAATATAATTAATTTCTAAGAATCACCTATGATTAAATGCTTTCTCACCTGATGTAATCGTCTTCTTTCATACCAAACTGATGGGCACACTCATTTAGCTGGACCATCTGTTCTGGTGTTAAAATGGACACATCAAGAGTAACATCTGCAAATATAAATAGATATCAAATTTAGTTTTAATCTTTTAGATTCTACTTAATATAAATATATTAATAATATTAAGAATTCCACTTTTGATTAAAAATTTCATACAACGAACAATTCTCCATATAAATCATTATCATAAAGACTGACCATACAAAGAGTTCAGCACGGATGGTGAAGTGCCAAACTGAGAATTTGTTTGATTGATTGATTGATTGGGCTTTTACACCATACTTAAGGTTATTTCACTTATATCATGTCCGCCCACTTGATGGACAATCGAAAGCACCCAAAATGATGGTGGCAACATCGAAGACGCCTTGATACATTTACAGAACAAAAAACAGGACACCACAACAAATCAGCCCTTTAGCTCAGAGTACCAGGGCACAGGAGGTTCCCACCCACCCAACAATTAAAGGATGTTACCCAAGTCTGCCGTTTCTACATCCGTGTCACTACTGTCCTCTTCATCACTACCACCTTGACGACCATCCTGTCCTGCAGGCGTACTGTCATCATAGGTGAAACCTATTGCTGCCTTCTTCTCAGATAACCTTTAAAAATGGTAAAATGCAAGTTTGGTATTGAGTTAACAATTAAAATGTGGTAAATCACCAAAACCTTCATTCTCAAAATCACTGTCACCATTTTGCATGTTGAGAAAGTATTATTCCATATAAACAAACAAATTAATGTTTGCTGTAAAACTCCTGACTGACACCTACTGTCATAATGACAGGTGAACGCTATACAGCATTTTGACGATAACACATTCTAGTTCAAACAATTTTGCAGGCTGAGACCCTTCTGGAATGGAACTCGGTCAATAATAAAGATGTTATGGTTGACAGACATTTAATTTAAAATATAAGGAATTAAGTTTTAGAAATAGAATGGAATAGCAAATTTCATTAGAGCATGAAATAAAAAATAAACTTGTCAAAAGTGGTGTACAACATTTTACTGTTACCTTTGATGTTAAATAATTTTATGGTACATTTAGTAAAAATGGCAAGGAGGTATCTCAACCAGTCTCTTTAACAAAGAGTTTAGCTAAAAAAAAACATTATTTCTAAATTCTAACTCTGCCAAAATCCCTGATACAGAATATGAGAATAAATACATCAGCAGTATACAAAAACTTTTTATTATTACTTACTTCTTTTTTTCCTCTTCTGTTGAGCCAACTTTAGTCACTGGCCCAAACTGCTCATCCACATAGATTTGATAGAGGCACTGCTCTTCTGATACTAAACATAAGAAAGAAAATATGCAGAACAAAGAATAGAATACATAGACCTGACATCCTTATGTCATTGGCAAATATTACTTTACGCAGCCACTTCCCTTATACCCAAGGTCCAAAGGGGGGATCAAACTTATTCTGAGTACAGTGAAGGGGGCTCAGCAGTTCAATGCTATACTAAATGAGCAGCAGCACAGACCAGCTTTAGTATAGAATTAATCGTAAATGAAGAGGCAAAACAAGGCTTCTCATTAATTTAATGTTTATTTTCTCTGACACATTCCTATGTGGCAAACATCAACCTAACCATGGTGCAATGGGACACACTGCCCACATGTATGGTGCAACATGGAAAAAAAAAAAACAGCTTTCTGTTGCCCCTCAACTCTAAGAATAACAAGGCACAGAAAGATCAACCCCTAACCACCCAACACAACATTCTTTCCAACATATTTCCATACCATTTAAGGACAGAAATATAAATAAAAACAATATGTACTCACAGCCTGCAGCTTCGTTTTCCACCAGTGTCCTGTAACTTTCATAGCCACACATTCTTTCTTCTAACTCCTGAGCTTTGCTTAATCTGTCAAACAAAATACAATTCATAAAGTTACTGAGGCATAGAAGTGATTAAAATCTGCCCAAAACATGCCGGTATCCTTTTATATATTATATATCAAATTTTTCTGCATCATAATGTTATATTTGTATCGGCACACTTCCCTCATACACCAGCCAGGTAGACATACAAGAACCTGTTCCCGGGCATAACCCCAAGCTGAGGCAAATATTACAGCAGACTATTGTTTCACTCACTAATCCAACAAAGTTTGATACGAATATTGTTGAAATCCCCTTGACAGCTGTTCTAGATTTTTAACACTACTTTACAAACTTACTATTTATAAGAATAACATAAATAAGCACAGATGAATGAAGATGTCATTTTTTCAGAGCATAAACCTTTCACAAGGACTTGATGCATAACATTAACAGGATGCCACAAGATAAACAATGGTAAGAAGCAAATTTCAAACCTTAAGCAATATAAGTGAGTCTAATTAGTTATACAGTGTTTAACGTTAAGAACTGATTTCATTTCAAAGTTTTAGTGTTCATAACACATGTGTGAGTACCGTATAAAAAAA